>CAOJBK011115493.1:0-25423 GCA_948294925.1 Codiaeum variegatum | reverse complement strand
GAATTAGAATAACTGAAGGAAACTGCAAAATAAAAACAGCTAATGTAAGTGATATAAACACAGCTGCTGTCAGGAAACTGCAAAACAAAAACAGCTACTGTATGAAAACTAAAACCAAATTGCTGCACGGAAAACCAATTGGCAATCATGAGGCAAAAACAATCAATAGCTCACAGAAAGTGCCAAAATATAATTATTTACTGCTATTTTTCTCAAGATAACTTAAAGAATGTTGACCTTCCATTGGTAATTTTCAACATACACAATGTGATGAATCAGAAATCATACTCACATGTGTATTCCTCAATCATTGGGCCATCTATTGCCTCACACACAGAGAATAGAAGAGTTTTCAAGTATTTTTTCTGTAATGCATCATAGACACCTACAAGAAGGATATATAAATTCAAATTCTGTTAATCAAAACTGATATATCAAATCTGATTAAAAGAAATAGTGATTGATTTTATCATTGAGAAACCACATGCCTTTTTCCATCCAATCAATGAGTCTGCGAGATTCTTCATCCATAGGCATCAATTTCTTGATCTTCATCTCTGTTGATCACATCAAAATTTCAAGGAAAATAACCAGTCAACATGCTATATGCTTGTGCACAATTGAAAAAAGTAAATGACAGGAGAAAAAACATACCTAAAGCAGGAACAGACTTATCATTGAAATACTTCTCTGGAAATAAACCTCTGATGTAACTTATATTGAATATGGCAATACGGAGCAGGTTCCTCGTCTATCCAAAAGAGTTATACAACACAATATAAAGGTCAATTCAAAAAGGCGGACCCCAGTGCCAGAAGGCTCCCACGCTAAGGCGGGCTCAGGGGAAGGAGACCCTATGTGTAAGTGTTAACAAAAACAGATAACAGAAAATCAAAACAAAATCAGTTGATTATTTCAAGATAATTGAATGATTTTGAACAACATCAACTGAAAGCAAATAATAAAACATATGAACACAGAGAGCTCATCCTAAAGTTTAGCAGCTTCGGCTATAGACTTCAACAAAATTATTTAAGGAACTAAGATGAGAATTATAACAAAGGAAATCAGAGGACAAATAGCGCAGATTGCAGATCTGATTTTGAGCTTAAAAAATGACCAATTGTTTAGCCACTAGATTGAATTTCAACGCATAGACATATAATTATGAAATTTCTTAAAATGAATTAACAGATCTGTAGTCTTATATTACATTGAACTTGTTTCAGATCAAAGTACGAAAGCCAGTAGAGATTAGAGCCAAACACATGATACTGTCCAGATCTAAATGAATCCAAAACTTCACACAAAGTTCTGAAGAGATTTCTCAATTTTTAACTAACAAGCATTTCAACTGCGGCTTTTAATCAGAGAATTTTTGCTTTAAAACAAACATAAAGGCCAAAAAACTCTTAAAACCTGATCGAATTGTTTGGCAGATGATCATCACAGTCATAAAGTTGAGAGCGAGCTCGCTCTCAACTTCCTGATTGTGATGATCATCTGCCAAACACGAATAAGACTCGATAAAACGAGTAGAAGTAGTCACAGTAAAGTTAGCAGAAAAAATAGATAAATCAGATTGATCGTTCCTTGCAAACGCAAATTTACAAAAATGCGGTTATAAATCCAAACAAGAGAAATTAGAGGAGGATAATCACAAACAGAGTCGATCAAGAGAAATTAGAGGAAGAAGAATCACAAAAAGAGTAGATCAAGAGCTCTAAAATGGAAAAAACAGCAGAAATTCATCGTCACTACCAGAAGAAGCGAGTCCTGCTCGGTGATCTCCGCTTCCTTGACTTTCTGTGCAACAACCTGAGACAGGAAATGAATGAAACGTCGTTAGATTAAGAAAAGAAATACGATAAAAGCATTAGAGAATCGAAGAAATTATGAAAATGAAGTAGATAATGGAGAATCAAACAGATTAAGCAGAGAAAAGACGATAAAAGCATTAGAGAAAAGAAGAAATGATGAAAATGGAATAAAAAATGAAGAATCAAACAGAGATTTTCTCTGCTCACCATTGTTGTGCAGTTTGTAGAGAAAATTGAGAATCAGAGAGAGATAGAGTGAAGAGTGTTTGGTTTCGAAAATTCGAATTGAAATTAAAAAATTGGAGAGAGTGGCGCCAGAGGGAGGAATTTTGGGGTATTTATAAAGACCGTTAGGGAACTCAACCATGGTTAGGTTAAGAAGACTGTGAATATTTCTGTCATTTGAATCGAATGTTGGGGGTAATTTAGTAATAACAACTAAATTCAATTTGATTTTTTTTTTGCCAAGAAAATTCAGATTCAAATATTTTTTTTTCCAAATAAATTTAACTATTTTACCATTTTCAAATTCTAATTTTTACAACAGCTGGGCTTTAAGACCCGTTTAAAATTTTTTTATATTTTTTAAATAAATCTTTTTCCAATTTTATAATTTGTGAATATAAATAATTTCATATCATGTCCTTCCTCATTGAAATTTTTATTTAAAATTATTTATTAAAACTATATTTTCATTGTAATAAATAAATTAATTTTTCAGATGAAAATTCTTAAAAATAATTTATGAAAAAAATCAATTAAAAAAAACTCTACACCAAGCTTTTATATATATATATATATATATATATATATATATATATATTCAACAAAGCCTTAATCCAAGTTAATTGGATTCAGCTATATGAATTCATTTTTTTCTATTTTGGGCGATCGTGAACCATATTATTATAAATATTTAAAAATTCAAGATCATACTGAATGATTTTACTTCAAGTTAAGTTAAGTTAAGTCTACCCATCTCTTTTTTATTCACATTTATTCTAATGTGATCTAATTTTCTAACCGATACATTTAAAAGTCTATGACGCACATGCCCAGACTATCTTAGTCTTCTTTCTCTCAACATGTCTTCTATAGGGGCAACTCCGATTTTATCCCTGATATACTCATTACAGATTTTATCCATTCTAGTATGGTCGCACATACATCTTAACATCCTCATTTCCACCACACTAAATTTAGAAACTTGTTGTATTTTTATAATCCAACATTCATTCTCACATACATCATAGCAGATCTCACCACAGTACGATAAAATTTTCTTTTTAATTTATGTAGAATCTTTCGATCACATAATACTACAAAAGCACTCAACCATTTCATCCACTCCGCTTTGATCCGATGAGCAACATTCTCCTCACAATATATATATATATATATATATATATATAATTGAAAAAAAATCTTGTTTTAATTTAAAAAAACTATATATATACATTAAAAAAAATATTTTAATTGGACAAAAAAAAAACCTTGTATTAACAGTGCTGAGAGAAACTCAATAGAGCTATAATTAACCGTGAGAATTAGGCAAATCTAATTCATAAACTTTGAAAGAAATCAATTACAAATTCTCAAAAAATTTCACTTGGAACCCATAATTTGTATTCATCAATGAATTCCACGTATAAAAATGTAAAATATCATCTTCACACACTTAATCTAGTACATAAAACATTAAATTAAAAATTAAACCACTATTCTTTTTATTCCAAGCTAGCTTCATTGTATATCATGAACCATTTTTCTTGTATCTCAGCTCTCAAGCAGGATTACGACAATGACCATTTTCTATCTGGTTAGAACCACACATCAATTTCAAATCTCACAAGTATTCCAATTGGCATTCTCATCAAAGAGAAAAGGTTTTTCATCGAATTAAGTGTATAATAATACAGGAAAGAAATAAGCCCTCAATAGTTTCTTCATATGCACATTAAAGCTCACCTTTCCAAAGGATCTCCTGTATTTTGATCTAAAGGGTAAGCAGTAGCAGCAGCAATTTTCTCCCAGAGATTGTATTTCTTCGCGATCAATGGCCTAACATCTTCAACCCCTACTAAGCTCTCCAGAAAAGGAAGTATTAAAAGCAATTCTTGATCTGAACGATCATCGAACCAGCTCTCAATTGGTATACCATTGTCCACTTGGAATCCAAATGCCTGAGAATAAAAGAAAACCATCAACTTTCTGAGAATCAACAGATATCTATGGGCTGGACACTACAAGAGGAATTCTTCTTCACAATCAATGCCACCCTCTTCTAAACAAGCTCCCAAAATCACAAATACCAAACTTCTTCACAGAGCTGGCAAGTGTAAATATAAAAATAATATGTACGCATTAAATTCTACTTGCTATTACCGACAGTAATTTAGTTATATTTTCTTTTATCTAGCTTTAAAAATTTACATAATTGTTGATTAATCAATTATAGAGCACATAAATCCACTTGGTTAGAACACAGTTGTCTTTCATTAGAATGAAAACAGGGTTCCTAAATACATCTAACAACAGTTATGGATATCAGATTTAAAAAAAAAAAAAAACAATTTCAGGACTGCTGTCTTTAGTTATTATAGAATACGAATTTATAGTACTTGTCAAGAAGTTGGTAAAAGTGTTCAGTTAAATAGACACTAATTATTTCTATGTTATGAAGATACCACGCATCAATTGCAGAATTGACGTGTACTGTCTGCCAGATTGTCACTATTGAGTTCTGATTGTAAAGTTTATATTGAAATACGGCTAATGAAAACTCAAAAATCCACAGTAAGTAAAACTCTTAACATACCTGAGGAGAATTGTCAATTATAATAACACGCGCCAAATCACGGCCAAGAACTGTCAAATCTTTGAGGTAGTTCCCCTCCACAAAAACACAAGATTCACGGTAAACACGATGGCGGAATATCTTCCTCTTTGGATCAAGCACGTTTAGAAGCTGCTCTGCATAAATGCTTTGACTAGCTGTAAATATAATTATCTCAAAAAGACTGGAAACCCTCTCCATGAAATCTTTGAGATGAGGCCGACATCGAACATAGACTGTATGCTCCTGGAGGTTAAAGTTCACAGGAAATGTGAAGTCTGCATCATCACAAGGTTCTAGGGTAGAGTGCACCAAAGTCTCTGCCAAATCAGCATTTCAATTATAATCTTGAAGTTTAAAGAGCAAAATGTAAAATAATACATGCTGCTTCTTTAACCACAAGCATGACACCAGACATCAGTTTCTTTCTGATCTAGTCATAGGTCAGAAATGAGAGAAACAAAGAGCAGTTTCATTTGCCATGGCTGATAGTTTTCCGAGAAAACGTTTTTGAACCAAAAAATGTTCAATTAATAACACAACAGACAAAAGATTTTACATGACAATTCATAAGAAATAAAAGTTAATACGGGAGTTCATTAGGAACAAAAACTGATTTGAGTTGAAAAAGAAGAGCAGAAAAGAGAACAGTTTAAGCAATATAATTCATGGATATAATTAAAGTGGCTGAGACGAAAAGCTTGATATAACAATCAAATGGCATGACTGAAAAACAAGCAAACAGCACATGCTAAACATGATTGGGCTACCTTATTTCTGTGCTATTTAATCAAGTATATGAATTCCTTACCATCCAAATCCAAAACAAGAGTGGTAGGAGGGCAGCTCCGCGTCCGTTTAGGTAACAACATATGTCGAAAGGTGGGGACAACTGATGACAACTCAGGCAAGTTCTTTATGAATAAATAAGGATCAAAGTCATCAAATTCTTCATATTCATCCACTTCCTCCTTAGTTGACATGCAATCTTGATCGTACTCATCAACACACTCCAATTTTGAATTCTTCATTGCAAGATATATAGCTGAAACTTCAGATGAAAGGCCAACTCCTTCTGAATCTCCATTAGAAGAACAATTTGTAGTATTGGAATCTATAGAAAATCTTGCAGATGATGTGTTTGTACCAACTCCTATGTCATTATGACACGGTTCCTCATCTTCCCCAGAAGTAGATTCCAGAGCCTCTTGAGCAACTTGGCCATCCTGCATATCAATAGCTGAGTAGTGTATTCTACTGTCTTGGTGAAATTTCTGGTCCTCCTTCCGAAAGAATTTGATGAAATTGACTGAATATGTGATATATGAATTCATTATAAGCAAAAATGTCAGGCTAGCAAGACTATAAGAATGTAAACAATAGCTATTTAGAAAAAGATCAATATCATCAGCTACCTCCATTGGCAATTTCCCCCCCAGAAGCTTTAGATATACGAAAAGCAGGAGAAAATATACATGGTTCCTCATTACTATCCTGCAAATTAATAAATCATACAACAGAATCTTAAAGGTCAAAACACAAATAATTCTTCTTTCCTTGTTTTTATTTCTTTTGGAATGATAAGTTTTCAGGGATGTCGTATTAAACATCATTTATGAAATATGAATACAAAATTGTGAAGGGCATATCATGTGTTGTGAATACATCTAAGGGAAACATCAAAAGTCAGTTAAGGAAAATGCACTACAGACACTAGTCATGCAGCTTAGACAACTACCTCACGGTCTCCCGCATCACACAAAGAAGCAGCATTAGATGTCTCATTAAGCTCCGAGATGTACATAGTATTTAGTTTAGTATCTGCAACAGGCTCCCCATTTTTCTTCGGAAGACTGCCTGCTGAAAAGTTTTGGAAACAGAAGAAATAAACCCATTTGATAACCATATCAAACATAAAAATAAATTACAAGTTCAGCACTAATGATATTAACATCACTAAGAATATTAATGTGACAGCTGATAAGATGAGGTTGAAACATGCATGTAATTGCAGGAAACTGTGAATGTAATTACTTAACCAAGACAAAGAATATCTCCTGTATCACAAACTCATAGTTCTTGACAGCCTGAAACAAAATAAATGTCACCTCGAATCGAATATAAATAATCATACATGTTGTCTCCTGTATCACAAAACTCATAGTTCTTGACAGCCTGAAACAAAATAAATGTCACCTTGAATCGAATATAAATAACCATACATGTTGCTGTATTTGAAAAGTCTCTGGGAGGTAAAAGTCATCATAGTCTCCTACAGGTGTAAATTACATTGCACCAGGACAAATAATACCCCTTATATTGCTACTTGCTAGTATTTTTGGCCAGTGAATTTTATCCCTACCAGCCATCAAGTAAAATATTTTTATGTTTATACTGTCATCTGTTTAAGTGCAGAACAGGATAAAACAGATTTAGCAAGAGAAATTACTGGTAAATTATTTATGTTCACGATGAAGACAGTCAAAATATAACCCCAATCATAAGTAATTGCAAAGTTCCTACATATGATGTGCAAGAATAGGTTGAAGGCCACATACCACATCTTTGCTTTCTAGCAGACGAAGTAATGAGCTCCGTGACTTTCTTTGGACCAGCTTGTACAATATCAGTAGCTTTCTTCTGACATCTTGAAGCCCTTGTACTGACATGCTCCCTAGAAGAATTTCTTTCAGATATTCTTTTCTTGGTTGGCATTTCCAGATGAGACCCTTTACAACCTTCAGATGGCTATTCCTCCAACAGCAACTAGAGATACAGTCTTGATCAGCGTCCAAAGATCTTACACAAGTCGATTGGCAGTAACTGAACAGATTGTGGTTTAGAAGACAATCCATGGTTAATGGAAAATAGAGCATAAGTTGGTATTCCTCTGTTTCTCAATACAAAAACCCCACACTTATATATCCCACTATTATATAAGAAATACTAGATTATAAGAATTAGAGCATAGGATCTCAAATAACTCGAAAATAAATCAGTACATGTTAAGCCACATAAATATTAAAGTACACTAGCCAAAAGAACTCCATTTTCATGACTGAAAAATCAAAATATGCTGATTCAGAAAGTAAAATCTAAAATCAAAGACAGTAACAACATTTAAAACTAAAACCCGTATAAGGCAACGATGGGATTTGATTTGAACCTCCATTTATTGTTTCAATTACTTAACCAAAACTATGGCAAATATGTTTACTTCAATTGATTGTTTATAAATCCAAATCTTAACCTAAAAATGAACTAAAAGTTCAAATTCAAATCCTTGAATCAATCCTAAATCAACTGAGAATCAATTGAAATTAAAATGCAAGCAACAAAAAAAAAAAAAAACAGAAACCCTAGATTTATAATTCCATTTCAGAAACCCAAATATCAAAACCCACAGCATATAAAAAAAAAAACTAAACCCTATAAAGGTTAAATCATTCAAACAAGACAAATGCAAATAAACAAACTAAAAAAACCTAGAAAACAAAGCTCACTACACTACAAATAAATAACTATTAGCATTAAATACAAAGCTGAAAACTTGAACTAAGAAAGTAAAAAAGCAAGTCAAGCTTTAGTAACAGAGACTACTTGCCTTAGTCAAAAACCGTATCAAAAATTGAAGTTGCAGAGCAGTAACTCAGCTCATGAATCAAATGAAAAGGACAGATCAAAGTAAGCTAAGAAAATTAAAAGAAATGAGAAGTGAACTTAAGAGAGTAACTAAAACCCTAGATTTAAACACAGAAATTACATTTTAAATTTCTATATTTTGAGCTTTTTTTTCCCTCCAATGAATGTGAAAAGAGAGGGAAACTGAAAAAAAAAGATCGAAATTTTTATTTTTGTTTGAAGAAAAGGGTCGAGGTGATAAATATAAAATCAATGGGAAAATAAAATTTTCTCAGTGGAGGAGAATCATAAATCCCTTTTTCTCTGTCTTAATTGAAATTCTACAATTAATTATTTACTCGCGTTGGTATACTATTTACTTGTACTCGCTCTATCTAGCAGCCACGAATCTAACTTGTGAAACGTGTGCAAATTGAATCGCGCGTGTTGTAGTTCATTATAAAGCTGAGTGTGCGAGATAAGTTTCTTTTATCTTTTTTTTGTCCACAGTAAATTTTCGAATTATTATAATGGGAAAGGAATTATGATCTGAATACAGGATCCTGTCCTGCGATGCGCTGTCGTTTTGTCTTTACTTCATTTAGAAAATGTGGATAAATTTCACATTAGTAACTTTTTTTCCCCGAACATAATTAATTTCATTCATAAAACTGATAAAAGCCAAACATTACAATTACAGAAGTGAATCCAATTCATCAACCAACTGTATCTACAATCCTATCTAAATAGATTAATTGCGGTTTTTTACAAACGGACTCAGAGCCAAAACCAACTTAAAGGTCTACAATGTATATATCTAGATCTCATTGACCAAGCAGTTCATAAGATGCTCTATTTGTGGAGAAAGAGATATTTCTTATAAAGACTTCTCCTGTTGAGGAACGTTCACCAAACTTGTATTTATAATAATTTTACTCAAAAAACCAATGGAAAAAAAATCATGGGCCAAACGAGGCTAATATTCGATTTTGCCTCTCTCTATGTGATAATTTGCAAACATGTGCATAGGGCAAGATGTGAAACAACCACATGCAACACCAATTTTTCAAGAATCAAAAGTCGAGGAACTTTACAAACTATTTGGGACTAACTCAAGAATCAATGAAAATCGACCAAATGTAAGTTGAGCTCAAACTCAATTAACTAGACAATAAGTTCTACATTACTCTCGACAAAATGTAAGACAAGCTCAAGCTCAAGTAACTAAACAAGAAATTCTACATCACTCAATCCAACTGGCTCAGGCTTATAGAACTTTTATACATATTCACCATTCTATCCTTTGTACATTACAACATCTACCAGTCTACAATTTAAACTGAGTTGAATTTGTGAAAAAATAAATAAATAAACGAATCAAGTCATACTCCAATAAAACTTGAATTTGGCATATGTTGACTAGGGGTGGTCAATACCGAACTAAACTGAAAAAAATTGATTTTTGGTTTATTAGATAAATGGTTCAGTTCGATTTTAAATTATATAATTTGTTATTTTTTGTTCGATTTTACCTTTCCAATAACCGAATCGAAAAATCAAAATTCATATAACCCTAGGTATAAAAGCTTCCTAATCCTTAACACTCCTATCCCTCATCCTCTCTGATACTTGCCGCCTCTCTCTCTCTCTCTCTCTCTCTCTCTCTCTCTCTCTCAAATGCTCTAACCTCTCTCTATAATTTCATTTCTCTCCCTCTTTGGTCATACGAGGAAAACAACTTGTTTTTCATATGATTTTATTCATTTCTTTGTGAAATCATCTGAATTTCATCAATATTCTATTCGTTTCTTCTAAAATATGTAGTGTGGAGTCATGTCTTTTCACTTTTGAACATGTGAAATAACTGTTCTATTTTTTTTTATGGGTGGAAGCTACCTTTTTTATTTCATCGTTTTTGAACCTATTTATTTCAAACCTTTTTCTTTCCACCTGAGCCTCCATTAATCTAAGGTAAGTTTTATTTTTAGTTTTTGTTGTTTAATCTACAATAAGTATTAATTTTAAATGATGATTTTAACCCTAATTGAGTTTTTTTTTTTTGCATACAGAGATCAACGATGGTGGAAGCACTGTGATTGCTGGATCTCTGTGATTATTAGGTAAATCTCACATTTCTCCCTCTAATTTTAGGTAATTACTTGTAATTTTAAACGAATTTAAAAATTTCAAATGTATTTGGACAAATTTATGATTTGATTGTAAAATTATGATTTTTTCAAGGAAATCCATACCCATAATTTTACAATCAAACCCTAAATCTATCCAAATTAAGCAAATTTTTTTAATTTTTATTTTAAAATTAGAGTTTCAAGTTTATAACACATATTTTCCCCAAATCAATTTGGAGAAAATATGTGTTATGAACTGGAAACTCTAATTTTGTCAAAAGCATTTAATTTTAATAAAATTATGATTTTGATTTTCTTTTTTGTTATTATTGTAGGTTTAATTCATTTACAACACTGACTTTAACTAGTCAGTGTTATTTTGGGTGGAGGCTCAGGTTAAAGAAATGTATATTTTTTGTTATATAAATCTCAATTTTTTTAGTTTATTTAAGTTATTTACTACTAGATAACTAGTATTTTATCTATTTTGCAGGTTTATTATTACTGATAAGTTGTGGTGTTTAAATTGATCAACACTAAAATCACTTAAGGGTAAGCATAAGTTTTATCTTATGTACTAATACTTTAATTTCTTATTTATATATGTATATATAAGTTTTAATATCTAATGATATATTCTGTATGTTATTTTCAAATGGACAATGGTAACTTTGATTGGACTGGAGACTTTAGTATCATTGATGATGCTAATACCTCCAATTCAACTACTATAATTGATGGAAGCAATACCAATGTGTCCAATCAGACACAACAAAATGTTGTTGCTTTTGAGCCTTAAGTGGAAGCAACACCAGAACCATCCAGTAAAAATAAAATGAAGCAAATGGAAACCATGTCAGTTGTATGGCAGCATTTCCTTATAATTACTTATGAGGATGATAATGTTTATCAAGATAAGTGTAATTACTGTCATAAAGTGTATAAAGCCAATACTACTAAGAATGATGCAATTTCTATTAGAAATCATATAAATGCTTGTATGAAATATCATGGTAGTAGGTAAGCTAGGCAATCCATCTTAAACGAGTAACCTGTTTCTCATACTAAGGGGGCACAGGGTTAAGGAACCTTAGGGACTTGGAGATTTAATCAAGATACGTATAAGGGAGCATTAGTATACTATATTATAGTTGATGAGTTACCATTTAGGCATGTAGAGGGGGCAGAATTTAAACATTTTATGTTTGTAACTTGTATAATGTTTAAGATGCCCTTTAGAAGAACTGTAACTAGAAACCATTTTAACCTATATGTGAATGAAAGGGTTAAACTTAAGGATTTCACTAGGAACCATACCTAAATAGTGTATATCACCACTGATACTTGGACAAGTATTCAAATGGCCAATTATATGTGCATCATTACACATTTTATAAATGATCAGTGGAAGCTTCACAAAAAAAATCATTTCTTTATGTCATCTCTCTAGTCATAAGGGTGAGTTTTTTTGTAAGGCCATAGAAACCTGTTTGTTAGATTGAGGTCTTAGATCTATATTCACTGTCAAAATGGACAATGCATCTTCTAATGATACTGCAATTGCACACCTTAAGAAAAGACTTGCCAATTGGGGTGGGAACATTGGTAACTGTCAGTACCTTCATATGAGATGTATTACTCACACTCTCAATCTAGTTGTCCATGATAGTTTTAGGGATGATGATTCAGTTAGAAAAGTTAAGGAAGTAGTTAGACACATTAGGAGCTCTCCACTTAGATTAAAAGATTTAGGGAGATTTGTGACTTAGTTAGCATCACTTGCACAAAGTCATTGTCTCTAAATGTTCTTAATAGGTGAAATAGCACTTACCTTATGTTGTCTACTACTATCAAATATGAAAAAGCTTTTAATTCATATGAAATTCAACATGGTTCACCTTATAATGAACTTTGAGACAGTGTTTCTTCTTTTCTTGACTTCAATGTTGGCAGAAAAATGTCTAATCTTTTAGAAAAATTGTATGAACTTACCCTTAAAATTTATGGCTCTTTGTATGTCACATCAAATTATTTATTTGTTGATATTTATTTGCATGGCTCATTGCTTAAATACTTGTTTGTTTCTCTTGATACTGTGACATCCAATTTGGGTAGAAATATGCAGCTAAAGTATGAGAAATATTGGAGTGACCCTAAGAAAATAAACAAACTTATTTTATTTAGTTCTATCTTTGACCCTAGGGAAAAACTTAAATACCTTGAGTATACTCTACCTTTAATATATGGCAAAGATATTGGTGGGAGCTTGTTTGAGGAAATTAGACATGAATTGAAATGCTTATTCAGTGAATATGAGTGCATGGATTCCTCTCAATCCCAATATGTGTCATCTCAGTCTAGTTCTTGTGGAAGCCCTCCCAATTATGTTAGTTCTGATTATGTCTCTTCTACACCAATGCTATCAGCCTTCAAATCTAGATTCAAACAACATATGTTAGAGGAGGGCTTGAGTAGAAGCAAACAATCTGAGCTTGATAGATTTTTTTTTAGGGAACAATTGATACCTCCTCCAAAATTGACATTTTGTTATGGTGGAAGAAAAATGGAATTAGGTTTCCACCCCTTTATAGGATGGCTAGGGATATACTTGCTGTCCTCATTTCTACAGTTGCTTCTGAAAGTGCTTTCAGCCCTAGTGGTAGGGTTTTTTAATGTTTTAGGAGTTCTTTGACTTTCAAATTGGTGGAAGCTTTGATATGTGGACAGGATTGGCTAAGGACAACAACTCAGCCTTTAATACTTGAGGAGTGTTTGAATGAACTAGAATAAATTAAGAAAGGTGGAAACTTTGATACATAACATATTTGATTTCTTATTTGATTCCTTTTTTTTTTCTATACACATTCGAAGTGTTGTATATTAATGCAGAGTTGCCTAATGTTGGTTTGTCCGTCATTGGAAGCAACTAATGTGTCTCTTTTGTAGCTCATATATAATCTTATGGTTATTTTTCTTTTATTTTCCTCTTAAATATTATGTTGTTTTTTCTTTATTGCTTGCCCTTCCCTGTACTGGCTTCTGCTATTAGTTTGCCATTTCTTGATTCATTTGAGGGTTATGTGACAATTGGTAAGTATCTACAGTTGGTGTTTTGGGCACCTCATTTGGCTATGCAGAAAGCTAAGTATCTCTTCACTTGTGCATCATTATATATACTTGTTATGTTTCATTTCATTTGCATTGCATAATGGCTATGATGAATGATTCCACATTGTTATGATTTTGAGATTCATGAGGTGTTTTTACATGTGCCACCACCTCAATTAACTTTTATTAATTGTGAATGATGGGGTATTAGTAATTATGGCACCAATCTCAAATGTGTTGACCAAAATGAGTTGTGACATAATTATGTGTTACATTGGGCTATGATGAATGCATTCACAATGACTTAGGTTTTTAAGTACATATGTCCACTAACTGTGGCAAGATATTTCAGAATTGAAATCAATTCAGTTCAGAGATGCAGTTCAGTTTTGCATACGTACTTTTGTGATTAAAAAAAGTAACACGAGCTCTCTTTTATTTTCTGCATACTTCATATATATTATATTATGTATTACACTAACTAATTTACCTTTATTTTTCAATAAATTTATTTATGTGAAGAATTTTGATTTTTTCAATATATTGTACAGGGATAGTGATATACAAAGAAGGTTCCATACTATATTTTTTTGTTAGAAGCTATAGATAGCTTATTTTTTAATTAATCATGCCAATAATGTAATTTTTTGTTATTTTGATTCGTAGTATAAATTGTAATTAATTATTTCAATTTTAGTTTGCTTATTTACACATTGTAATTTATTATATATAAGTTGTAATGAAGAATTGTTGCTAAGTACTTAGTGAAATTATTATGAATTATAATTTAATTTCTCATTTGATTTTTTTTGGACCATTAATTTTCTCTAAAGCCTAATGGATTTAAACCGAATAAATCGAACTGAAAAAATAAAAAACAGAAATAAAATTTGGTATAAAAAAATTTTGATTTTATACATTTTTGATTCGATTCAGTTTCATGAAAAATGAATTTCAATATTTTGGTTTTTTGAAAAGCCAAATAGAACCATTGCTCACCCCTAATGTTGACTTGATTCAATTCAATTCATCTATTTCTCATTTAAACTCAAATTCAACTAGATTTAGCTCAAACTAGATAAATTTACTAAAGCTCAAACTCAATTTTAAATTGTTCAAAACTCAATTCATACTTGAGCTCACATTTTTAAAATCGAGTTCAAGTACTTCAAAATTCAACTTGACTCGGTTATTTCCACCCATCTCCTCTCTCAATCACACTCCCATTGTCAGTGTTTCTCTTAGCCTCCAATTAACACAGGTCTATTACCAGTAACTATATACATGCAGGAGAATGATAAAATCGTGTAATTGACTTGTTTTAACTTAAAATCAAGTAAATTCAAAACAAAATGATACAGAATGTAAGAAGCACACGTAGTGCCCAACAAGATTAGTCCGAAAGAGCTAATATCTTTGTATACAAAACAAATATCAATGTGAAACTAGCGGCAGAATGTTGTATACATGCTACCGTAAACATTTTATTTGGCAAAAACTCGTAAATGCTTTCTTTCGATAGAAAAGGTTTATTATTATATGAAACTTGATGTTATTGATGCAGGACTAACATATAAATAAAATGGGATGGTGAAGCTATTTCTATATTTGATATATCAAATCTAGAATGTCTCTAGCCACTCATGACCAAACTCCATTCAGGTGTAGCAAATCCAATTATTACAAAGCAGAACTTCAAAGAACCATAAAAGAAAAAGAAAAAACAAAGCAAATTTAGAACAAGCCCTTCCTTCTAGGGTTGAGAACTGGCGTCAACTGCCAAACTCTAACAAAGGCATCATAGTAATGGACCATTTTGACTGTAATTCTACTAAGGAATCCTAAACTTGGCCTCATCTTGCTTCCAGAAACACATGTTAGATTGAAATTATTACAGACATAGAATACTACTACTTAGCAACACCTCAAGATGAACCTTGAAACAGACAAATCACAGCAACAAAACATATGTAGCGAAGTCACTCAGTTTTGGTAATTTTTGGAATATTTCTAACTAATCACAACAAGAAGTCATTCGGCATAGGTATCAGTCCAGAAGATGTAGAATAGAATTTCAAAGTATGAAGTATAACAGCCAAGCATAAATTTAGAATAAGGACTTCGTTAGATTGGTGGCTTGGCTGTCATCCACTAAACTCAAAGAAAAGCATCCATAGAGAAAGGCACCAAACTCGAATAATGAAGTGAGGAAAAGAGAAAGCTATCAAGACTTTGCACATGTATCATTGATTCAATTTCAATCTATAAGAGCTGACCCACATTCTAAAGAAATTTATAGTGGTGGCAGATGTCATAAAGTGAGTAAGAGAGAAAGTGATCACACACTCCCAAATTTCACAGAGACAGCCCCCATTGAAAAAGAAATTGGCCTCAAGAAGAATGGAAGTAATGAGACACAAAATCTAATAAACAGGGGGAAAACACGTGATTTCAGCACATAGAACGATAGCAATGACCCGGATAGCATTCAACCTAGTTCAGGTTCAGCAGGAAATGTTTCGAGGATAAGTATATAAAAATAAGTCTTGACAGAGCATAACATAATCTCCCAAAGCAATACTTGCTATTAAATTGGTAAATTTAAAAAACAAGGCGTGAATAAATTTATAATGAGGATCACAGAACTAGTAAAAATTTAAGTTCGATAAGATCAGTATTGCCAGATTCAATACTCGATAGTACCATCAATTTTAACTCGTAAAAGAACTAATCATAAACAAAGCAGTAAAAAGGGAAAACACATTGAATTAAACTGTTTAATGCTTCCACAGCCTTTATAAACCAAACAAGTATTTTCAGTTTAACACATTGAAACAAAAAACAAACCGAATATTCATTTCTCTGGTAAACTGAACTCCCCAACTCATTATTTTTCTGCCTTTTGGTTTCATGATTTTGCTTCTTTTTTAGGGCCCTGTGTCAGGAATAAAAATGAAAAGAGATTTTATTCTAGTTCAAAAAACATTTAAGCCAAAAAGAGAGAGGAATGAATTAAATGAAATAAATATAAAAAAGGGGAAAATTAACAATACAGAGAAGAAGTCAATGCTGGAGCCACTGATCAAATAGCAGATCAAATCCAGTATTTACACTGATTTCAATATTAAATTCAAATCCAGATCCCTTAAATGTTTAATTTGTGGTTTAATCAAGCTAATTGAAATGAAATTGAATGTAAATGTTCAATTAAGATATAAATTAAAAGATTATACTAAGAACCGTAAACCTAAAAACGATTAAGCTATATAAGAGTAATTACCTTGTAATATTCAGCGTATGGAGGTGGAGAGTAGATTACAGCCGCCACCATAGCTCCCGGAAAAACTACGTACTTAGCCACCGCAGCCAGCTTCGCCACCAATGGTTCTCCCCGCATTATGGACATTTTCACTTGGCTTTTTTCCCTTTCTGGATTATTTGTTGCTTTCGCCAAAATTCTTTTTGGATACTGAGAATGTAACAGATTTTGGTTGATTTTGCATCTTAAACTTGGGCTTAATCCTTGAGTTTGACAGCTTTTTGGGGCTTGGGCTTTGCCAAAATACAGGGTTTTTTGACCTTTATTTATTTTTTATTTTTTTCTCTGTTTATTACCATGTGAAATCAAAACAAAATTAAAAATATAAAAACTAAATAAAAATGACATATAAATAATTAAGTATATTAGAAAAATAAAACACATAGGTAATGTTTGATTCATCGTAATTGAATGTAATACAATCAATTAAATGTATTTCTAATTTAAATTTATATTTGAAATATATTTGAAGCAAAATAAACACTATCATAATCTATTTTTTTGAAATATTTTTTAATTTGAAAGTGAAATTGTAATAGATTTAGTATCTGCCATTAATGATGAAATTCATTTGTGAATTTCATGAATTTTAATATTGGGTGATGTTGGATTTGAAGAAATGAAGTTATAATGGATGGATTTATAAAATGATATAATTTTTTTTCAATAAATATGAATTTATTTATTTTAATTTGCAAATTAGGTTATATCCCACGATTTTATGGGATTATTTATTTTATTATTATTGTATTTTAAACAAAATAACCTTTAGATGCACCGGTTAGAAACTTAGAGCACTATAGAATATATATAGGTAAAAAAATAACGGGTAGACCTAAGTTAATTTGGAGTAAAGTCATTCAATATTATCTTAAATTTTTAAACATTTATGATAATATGGTTCACGAATGCCCCGAGTGGAGAAAGTGAATCCATATAGCCAATCCCAGTTAACTTAAAATTAAAACTTTGTTGAGTTGAGTTGAGTTGTAATATAATATCTATCTAATTATTTATATTATAAAAATTAAAAAAAAAATCTTTCTTTTTTTTTTAAATATAAGTTTAAAATTGAAATTTATATGAGATAATGTAAGATTTTAAAAATTATTTATTATTTTTATTGATAAATATTAGTATACTATGAAATAAAATTAACTGTAAAAATAATTAGAATTAATTATGCAGTAATTATATAAAACAATGATAATGATAAAATATTTACATATTTGTTCATTAATTTTTAGTTTTAAATATTATCATATTAGAATATGAAATTAAATATAAAGATAATTAGAATCAATTATATAGTAATTATATATGAATGATAATAATAAAATATTAAATATTTAAAATAATAAAAATTTGTTGAGAGTAAAATTTTTTAGGAGGGAAACTAAGTGGGGAAAATAATTTTTTTAGTGGCTTTTGTTTTAGTGGTTAGTATAGATTTTATGTATTTAAATTTTAAATAAGATATAAATAAATTTTATAGAATTATTATTTTACCATATTTATTCATTAATTTTTTTAAACTATTATCATATTATAGAATGAAATTAATTATAAAGATATTAAGAATCAATTATAATTAATTTAAAATATTAAAATTAAAATAAATAAATTTTAATTTGTTGGGAATTAATTTTCTTTTGGGAGGAAAAACTGGAGAAATATTTTTTTTTTATCAATTTCTACTTTAGTATATAGCATAGATTTGAAATCAAATTTTAAAAAAAAATGCATAGTTGTAACATGTATAAATTTTTTTATAAAAGATTTATGAATTTTTTACATTGCATTACATTAGTTCATCCAGACTAATATTTGTTCATATCAGACAAACCCAATTAAGAGATAAAGTGCTGATCAATATGAGTGGGATAAAAAATCAAAGTTATGATCTCTCTTAAGAGTTTAGAATGCCAAAATCATTCATATCAACCTTAGTTGGTTAATAAAATATATTTCTTGTGTAAATTTATATTAGAAATACATTTATTACATTGTATCACGTCCTATTATATCAAATAAAAAAACTCTCTTTTCTTTTGAGAGTAAAATAATTTGATGATAACAAAAACATACTTAATAATTTGATGATAACAAAAACATAATTTTTTAAATCTAATAACGACACTCCTAGGAGCACACTATGGCTTAACCTAGTGGTAAAGTGCACATTCTGACAATCTATCACAAATAAGTGTTAAGTTCAAATACCTTCCCCTACTAAAAAAAAACACTCCTAGAAGTATACACTCATTTTGTGAGGTACTTCGTTTGTCCACAAATAAGTGTTAAGTTCATATTTTAATATTCAACTTTTATAGTATATTACTCTTAAAATACATAACTGAAAAATATTAAAAAATAATATTATAAAAGTATTTTTTAATACAAATCTATCGATATATATTTCATAGTATGGATCGAAGTAATTTTTTTTTAAATTAAAGGTAAAAATTGAGTACAAAAATCGAAATTGATACTTATTTTTGGATGAAAGGTTTATTATGTAAATATTCAATTTAAATGCACTTGTTATTTTTTAACTTTTAAATGCACATTTAAGTATAGCAGTCTAATGTATAATTTATTGAAGATTTTTATCAAACACTTGATTCCATAACTATGATTTTTTAACAAGAAGTCTTAATTGACTATCCAACCATTTTTATCCAATCAAAATCACAATTTAGCAAATAAGAAAAATTAAATTTCAGAGTTGTATAATACTATTTATTTGGGCTTTAATAAACCCAGCCCATCAAAAACTTGTATTAGCATAACTACAATTAGCCCATATGAAATTTTAGCAGCTAACTTGGGCTATAGCCCAACTCTGTCCTCCCTTCTTCCATCCTGGATTCATATGAATTTTTTTTTCCTATTATACCATCCTTTCTTTTTATCTTTTACAAATCTACATTACTCAAGTGCATATGCCAACATCAAAATATTGTTACTTCTTCTCCCAAAATATTTAAATTTTTTAATTTGTATGAAAAATAAGAAAATAAATTATTTTTTTTTTTATTTTCACCACTTTATCTCTAAGATATATTTAATCATATAGTCAGGATTATGAGCTAACAAAGACAGAGACAATTGAGTAATGTGGTTATGTATAAAAGAAGTTAGGTGAGTAAAGTTTTTATAAGGACATCTTATCGTTATTATATGTAAATTGGAGGATTTTATCATAGTGGTGGCCTCTACTAGCCACTCCTAACTCCGTCTATGCTCATATTATTTTTTTTAATTGATATTTTATAAAGTCATATGTTACTTTAATGATGTTTACATTAATCAAATACTAATTTAATGTTGTACGCAAATGTATACATTCATTGATATAAAATTTTTACAATTTATTGATAATTACATTTTTTATTTTCATTAATAAATTAATTAAAATAAAATTAATTAATATTTTTTAATGAGAAATAAAAAAATAGATGATGAGAGCATATTAGAAAAGTTACAATTTAAGTAGAAAAGTAAGAAAATAGATTTTTCCTTTTTTGATTAAAAATAATGGTATTTTTATCTATGAAATGCCAAAAGTGGATGTTGGCTTTATATATTAATATAGATTATTATCAAAAATAATTTAATAATTACTTAATTAAGTATGATAAAAAATATCAATTAATACAATTAAAGATTTAATGGGTCACAAATTATATAATAGGAATAATTATATCATTTAGTGTGGAGGAATGGACTCTAATAGGGGACTGGTTAAACGGGTTATCCGACGGGATTGGGCCCAGATCTAAAAGAAGGCTTAACCATGGAGAGAGACCCTGGTCTGTCGGATGTAGCTAGCCCGAATAAACTAAGAGGTCCAGTGGACCAGTTAAGTCCGGATTAAGTCACAAAATCTAGAGCACTGGATCACTGATGGTCCAACATTATGAGGAGTATGGTCCGGAACAAGAGGACAAACCGCCTCAACCAATATAGTATAGTAGTACAAGAATATGCACCTTGTCACAGTTCGCGTTTGTCAGTGACCTACCTCCTTTGCGCGTAATCACCCAAGGGTATTGTCAGATACAGACAAAAAAGGATATTCAAGGCGGTGGACCAATCACCACTCGCTATCTCTACTCTAGTACGACTCCATCTGATCTAACGGTATCATTCCTCTCTAAGGATCTCTTCGGCCGTTCGATCTCTGACGAGTTCATACCAGGAATCCCTATATAAAGCACTTCACGCTCAAATTACAGGTATGTTCAACTTCTTATTCTTCTTCTTTATCTGAAACTCTCAAAAACACACTTGAGGTAAACTGTTTTTCAACTGATTTGATCATTGAAGGGTCATTATCAGGCAATCAGCCTGGCCCCCTCTAATTGGGTTCTCAATGATTGCAAACCCTTAAAAAGAAGCCTATTTATTTCAGACTCAACTTTGCCTTAAGGATTTAGTATTATTGATTAGGTCCAGTCCTATCAGACTAAAAAAATGAATGAATGATAAAAAAAAAAAAAATCAAATATTCTATGATAGAGAAATTTTGAGATGATAAAAAAATTCAGATATTTTATGATGGCATACTATATTAATGTAGTTATAATATATCATATGTGAGAGACAAAAAACTATTCATTTATCATTAATAATTAGTATGCATATAATACACCAAACCTTACTTTATAGTTGAAATCTAAATTGAGTGGATGAGAAAGCTTCAACTTTAATCTTAATCTTATACTTAAAAAGAGTTTAATAATGTGATTATAAGAATCTTTAATTAAACATCTTTTTTTAATTAATTAATAATCCAACAAATTAAACATCGACATTCTACTAATTAACAACCTTTGGTGCAATATTGCCTGAAAAAAGGAAGTGTGTGAATGACAATTTTTTATAATTTTTATACAAAAGGACCAATTATAGAATGCAACGTTACTTTAACAAAGATGCATTTGTGGAAGAGCATTTGTTGTTTTAATTAATGCGTTTTTGAAAGGGGAAAAAAAAAAAGATTAAAGGCCTTGGCCTTTAGAGCTGTAAGGATAGAAGGAATAAAATAAAATAAAATAAAAAAGAAAGCGAAATAAAGATTTGGATCTTTAAAAGCCAAAACTTTAGCGGATGCTATGTCATAAAATATCTTAACCTGTACATGAACAAAGTTTACGAAGCATGCTTTGCTCATAACGACAATACATTATTATTATTTTTTTGAAGAGGACAATAAATTATTACTGACGACTGGTCCCTTAGAGGGTTCACTCGATACGATCCCTATGAATCGCCCCCAATGACGATGGATAGGAAGGGAACGTCAGAATGGGATTAGCATAGGATATAGGCTAATCCGATGGGGTCATCCATGTCTAAATATGGTTGAAAGACTTCGTCCAAGTTTGTAGCCTGAAAAATAGCTTATCCGATAAATATGAGTAATGGACATAGATAATCCTTATTCTTTGAATATTGGGGATAATAGCGGTTTAAAGTCTATATAAACCAACATAAACTACGAAAGGCAAGTTAATCACTCAACTTTCTCTTCTCTTCTATTTTTATGTTCTTTTACAGTCTACTGACTTAGGTATCAGAATGACTGCCCTTATAAGCCACCTTGTTCTCTTTTGTGTGCTTTCAGGGTCTTACTAGGAACTTTGGACGAGAGTCACGGGTCGTCTTGAACCTTGAGAAAACATTTGGTGCGGTGAGCATGGACACACCCTTTTGATTTTCAGATTGTGGTTAGAACAATATGGATAACCCTGAAAGAAATTTTGATTTGAACCGATGGCTGGATTTGTTCTCGGAAAACCCTAGGCTAAACATGGAGGAACCATCTGTCCCAACACGACAGACTACCAGAGTTGTCCTAGTAGGAAATAATATTCATCTTACTCCAGGAATTGTGCTCGCCACCAACGCTTGGGGTCCTTTGAACGGGGCTCAGGGGCAGGCGGATCCAAGGGTGCAATTAGGGGCATTAAGCCTTCACATGGGACACATCCCAGATTTCAACAATCCTTTAGCCATGCAAGGCCTGTATGGAGATTATGTGGTGCTGCAGAAGGAGGTGGACGCTTTGAAACAGCAGGTTCAACACCTATCACAAGCCCACAACATAGGGCAGGAGAAGGCCGCAAGTGGTTAGAATGATCAACCACCTCCCAGGGGACAAGAGGCAGTCTCAAAGGCAAGAAATCCAGTGGAAGATGTGGCAGAGAATGTTCTAAGGAAAAAAACCCCATGAACAAAGCTAGCCTAGGCGGTAAAAAGGATATTGGCTAATATGGGAATTAAAGATCATACCATGGATATGGACCTGCCTGAAGAATTGCCCATGGTGGATGAGATATTGATTAAGGATTACCCTCTTGAATTTTAAAAACCTCATAGGCTAGACAACTACTATGGAAAATCTTGTCCTAGGGCACATGTCAATAAGTTCAGGATAGAGATTCACTCACAGACATATCAAGACCACATTCTGTGTCACCTATTCTTAACGACCTTGGCAGGAGTAGCTTCTGAGTGATACAATAGGCTATCCGCGAAGTCTATCTCTTCCTTCAAACAACTGTCATATCTCTTCCAGACTAGATTTATAGCCCTACGGGCTAAATGCAAGCAATCAACTGACCTCCTGATGGTGAGGCAAAGGCCTAAGGAGATCCTGAGGTAGTATTTGGTACAATTTAATAAGGAAGTGGGAGAGGTATCAGACTTTCAGATTAGTTCAACACAGCCTACAAAAGAAACTCTTTGCAATTCAATCCACTAATTGGAATTAGGTGATGGAATTAGCAGAAAGCTAAATTAGAATTGAAGATGGCCTATAGAGCTTGGCATCTAGGGTTCAGGCGCCCTCCTCCCCAACTGTTGATAAGGCAGAGAAGAAAGAAGAGGGAGGAAGTAGTAGTGGCTCCAAGAAATAGGAAAATAGTTAATGGTCTAGGTCTGATCGATACACCTCGTACTTCCTCACTACCACCAGGAGGGACGTGTTGATATGAATGAAAAAGAGTGGGAAGGATGTCAAATGGCCCCCAAAAATGAGTGATTCCTCGAGATCAAAAAGGGATCTGAGCAGATACTGTGAGTTTCATCAAGATAAGGGGCATGACACGAAAGAGTGCAGACATTTGAATGATGAGATTGGGAGGTTGATACAAAATGGGGTGTCAGGGATCATGAAGCATACTCGTGGTGGTCAACCATAAGACCCCACCAAAAGGGAACCCCATCAGGAAGATAGGCATTAAGATAAGAGGAAGGATAGAAATAAATAAGAGGATCGTCCCCATTAGGGGGATCGGTAGATATCCAGGGATATATACATCATAATGGAGGGGAAGCTCCTCGAGGGATAGCTCAACCCAGAGGAAAAAAAGGCACGAGAGATCTGTGCACCATCCTACAGAAAAAGGAACCCTAAACACAACGTTTGGCACACCCCTTGACCCTTTATTTAATAACGTTTAGCCCAAAAGATGGCAAACATGTGATCCGCCCTCATAATGATGCTCTGGTGATCCAGGGGTATGTTAACAACTTCAAGGTCAAGAGGATTATGGTAGATGATGGAAGCTCAACAAATATGATTACGTTGGAATGCTTTAAAAATGAATATGAGCGAGAAAGACATGAAGCCAGTAGCCACCCCCCTTGTTAGGATTGGTAATTTCCAATTGTAATTGGAAGGTTCAATCTATTTGAATATGGAATTATGTGATGAGGAGATTACAAGAGAAGTCAATATGGAGTTTATGGTAGCTGACATCACCTTCTCATATAACATATTGTTAGGACGACCCTACCTTTACATCACAAGGGCTATACCTATCACGTATCACCTCACCTTGAAAATGAAAGGAGAATACGGAGTCGCACAGCGGAAGACTGAATGCTATCCAGAATTGGACAGCATTCTGTGTGAACAGTAATAGTTCGATTATTTTTTTTTATAAAACATTTGCCATGCCAAAACACTTTTGACATGATATGATTTAGATATTCATTAAACTCTTTAACAAATAAGTAAACCCCAAAAGGACCCATATTCAACATAAAGGATCTATCCAATTATTATGCAAAACATAATAGAAACGAAGAAGGTTTAGAATGTATAAAATACCTCTCGCCCTCCTTCGTTAAGCTCCCCAAATGTGAAGCCTCTAGCTTTTCCCAAAATCTTATTCTCTAGTTCTTTTCAAGAAGCTTGAATCCTTTGTCATTGGAATCTCCCAAATGATTTGATTCTTGCTTCTTTACTTAAGAACTTGAGACTTTGAGGATGGTTTTGGACTTTGATGCTTCATCACACTCCCTTCCCTAGGTTTATTGAAAATAAGTTTGAGATTGAAGAAGTGTTCTTCAATCTAAACTTCCTCTCAAATTTTGGTGAGAATTTGAAGCTTTCTCTCTCTAACTCTTAGAGAGCTTCTCTCTCTAAACCATTGGAGAAGATGATGAATAGTGAATATGAAGCTTATCATCTTCACTTAGGAAAAATATGACAGCCCCAAAAAGTATTTATACCCATACTTCATCAACTTTATATCACCTAACTTAATAAATGATAAGTGATGATGATGGGTTA
>CAOJBK011115410.1:0-10358 GCA_948294925.1 Codiaeum variegatum | reverse complement strand
ACACTAAAATGAAAGTGATCATTTAAACAAAAACATATATATTAATTGCCATTGATGGATTAAGATTACAAATATATACATAAAGTATAAGTTCTAGGCCATACAACCTTAACAACATGAAACCATTTTTAACCAAAACCATATGATATTTCAAGCCAAAACTATTTAGAAAATGAACTTGTTTTCTAAAAATCAAATATTTTGTATCAATCATGAGTCTTTGGATCTATCTTTTAGTTCGAGGCTTGCTTTTTCCAAAATTGGACAAAGAATATGTTTTATAGAGTTAATAAATTTCTTAATCTCCTTGAAAAATAACATGTTTTTCTAAAGTATTAAGTGTCGACTCACATTCATACGTGTACCAAATAGGCCCATAAGGGGCTGTCCACATGTGAGACTTGGCCAAAACCTAACGCCATGAGCAATCTGACCCCACACAATCGATTTCTTGGAGTGAGAGGCTCGAGGCACGCATTGGTGACCCGTTGTGGGACGAGTCCTCACAGCTGGCGACTCCACTAGAGACGTTTTGAAACTGAAAAAAGCAAAGTGGTCTATTTTTCATACAAACATTTTTTGCTTAAAATCATACGGAATTGGTTTCATACATCACTTCACATGCACTTTAATCTCTAGGAAAACATGGATAGAAAGTAACATCGAGTGAGCTTCTCTCCTTGGGATTGCTATGTCAATAGTGAAATCATCCACCCCAAGGCATACCCATTGATCCTTTCTGTCAGGTTAATGAGGTTGCACGTAAATGTTGGACCCACACGAATTTCTTTGATTCACATGTGGTTAGGTATATCTCACCTCTAGTCACTGGGTGACCTTTTCAAACCACCAAGCTTTATGTAATGATTAGAGTTGACCTTAGGTCCCATGTAGTCTAAAATTCTAAATATTACTCTATCATCATGAAACCATTTTTCATTCATGTATACACGCATGCATTCGTCATGCCATCCTGAACTTGAACAAGGCCAAACTTTTTCCAAATCCAAAATCAAACACTATCCCAAATTGTGTCTTTAAACCAAAGTCTATCGTGGTTATGTCGAACTGTTGATACCCCATTTTCTTTTACCTACCCTAAAGGTCACTATGTCTTCTAATAAGAAGAATGTTTCCAATACTACTAATCCACCTACTAACCTTGCTGCCATGCTAACTGACTTCATGAAAAAGCAAGATGAGACTCTTAAAAAGCAAGAAGAGACCATGGCCTCCATGCTTCAAAATTAAGAACAACCAATCTTGGGTAAATTCCAAGCTATAATTGCCCAGGTTGGCATCCAGCTAGCCCACAATTCATACACCTCCTCCAATTCTAGCAAGGAGTCCATGGTAGAAGATGTTACTTTAATTGCCATCCCCACACAAGCTGACTATGGGGTCACCAAAAAAAATTGTCCCTCTTATGAATCCTTTCCAAAAGGGGTCTTGAGACCATCCTCTCCTTAAGGTCATAGTCAAAAAGTACGAGAAGATACTGAAAACTCAGAGTACGATCAAGAGAAGAGATGAAATAATAGATGTCAAGTCTTTGAGCCTTTTCCCCAATGTAAGGCTACCTCCAAAGTTTCAAATTTTCCTAACTTTGAAAATTTTGATGGCATAACCTACCCTAAAAACAGATCTCGTGATTTAAGATGGTGCCCTTCATCATTTGGGTGTTGATGGTGAGCTCCTTGTTTAATTGTTCCAATAATCGCTTTCTGGAGTGGCTCTTAGGTGGTTCATAGACCTAGATGATTCCTAAAATTGGACCTGGGAAATCATTTGTAATGTTTTTATAAAGTAGTATACTTGTAGTGATGAAATTGATGTTACAAGAAGAGATCTAAAGACTACCAAATAGAATCCTCAAAAAACCATTTTCTTGTTCATTACGAGGTGGAGGAAGAAAGCTTCATAAATGGTAGATAGACCAACAGAATCTGAACAAATTGACTTAGTTGTGAGATAGACTAATCACATAATATCTTCCAAATTTCAAAGCAGTCATTACAATTGCCTCCCGCATCGAAGACATAATGGATGCCGGGTCCCAATTATCTTCCATTATTGAAGCCTTTTTTATAAGGAGTAACTATCTAAAGATTCTCAATCAACTTGTTCTAAAGACTACATAGAAGATGGATTCTTTGATTGAAATTGCATTCCTGTCTAACAAAGGAGAGAATATTAAGCCTTCCACTTTAATCTAACCTATTGCTGAGAAACCCAAAAAAATTGGTCCCTTAAGGAAAGTCTAGTCCTACTAGATTCCAAAACTAAAGCTAAAACGAAAGAGTCTTCCTAAGCTAAAGTCAACTAAGTTTGAATTTTCTGACTTTGAGTCCTCTATGTAACCCATCCCCTACTTTCAATTTCCAACATTGATATCACAATGACTTATCCCTTTTTGAGGCCAAATAAAATGAATAAGTTTTTATCATGTTTCCTTATTCTCTTTTAGTGTTCCAACTGGTGAATATGAGTTTAATCAATCGAAAAAAGAGAATTGTAAAAACAATCAAATAACTGATGTTGTTAAAGAGCCCATTAACAATAAAAAAAAAATAACTTTCATTAAATTTGCATTCTTAAACAGGTCCATTACAAAGAAAAACAACAAAGATTGCTTCGCCCGGAAGCATGATCTCGATCCAAGTATCGCCGTCTATAAGATCCCAACTTATCCAAGTTGTAAGCCTTTCAAACAAAAACTTAGGAAAATGAAAGATAAATGGTCGAAGAGGTTTCCAAATGACTACCATATGGTTTCATCGAGCCAATCAACCACACATCCTGGGTTCCATCAACTACTTCACGAAGTGGGTAGAAGCTGCATCTTCTCATGTCCTTGACTCAAAGGATGCACAATTCATCTAGATAAATGTCATTAAAAAAATCATCATAGACAACTCTTCTACAAAAGGAAAAGATCCAACATCACAAGTCTTCTCCTTACACACCATAAGCCAAAGGAAATGCCAACAAAGCTCTCAAACATATTAAAAAAAATAACAATAAAAAAAGTTGGCATCTTTATTTACCAAATACCCTCATTTGGTATAAAACTACATTTAAATAAGCCACCAAGGAAATACTCTACTCATTGGAATATGGGACGGAAGCAGTCCTACCCACAGAATTAGAGGTTCAATCTTTATAAGTCCTCTAAGAAAGTCAAATCAATGAAGCTAAATGGTAGCATGCCCGTTATAATCAACTCATCCTCATCGATGAGAAGCATATGGAAGACCTTCATTAAGCTTAGAACTACAAGCTTGCAAGGCACTGCAACAAAAGGGTCAGAGATAAAAACCTGCATGAAGGTGACCTGGTCCTCAAAGAAATCAAAGAATCCACACTAGATCCTAGAGGAAAATTTAGACCTTCCTAGAGGAATCCTTCATTAAGAAGACCATGATTGACAAAGGTGTCACCCTCATGGACATCAAGGATAACAAGTTTAATCTAGATCAATTCAAGGGATACTCCGTTTGATCATTGCATTTGCATAATCATCATCATTTCTATAATAAGAACTGCGTGGACCTGATTCTTAAAAAATAATTATGTTTTTTATTGTTAAAATATATTGTAAGGAGATATGTAGATAGCCCTCACGGGTACAATCCAAAGCATTTAATAAAATTCAAAAGTTTCATCTCATTTGGGCTCTTTAACATTGTATGAAAAAATAAACTAACAAAGAAAAATTCAAAAAATGAATGAAACCTTCTAAGCTACAAACCCAAGTGGGCGACTTAGGAAAAATTTAGGGTATATCCTGCTAGACTAAAAACTGAAAAGTTGGTCTTGGAAACAATCAAGGCAACTTACTTAATTGAAAACCAGAAAGGGCAACTTAGGCAAAAATAAAAACTTATAAAATAAAATGCATTTTACTGAGGTCTTATTCATCTTTTGGACCATCCAAAATAAAATATATGAGATAGCATAAAAAAAACATAAACAATCAAAATTCTTATTCCAACAAACCTAGTCTAAACTCATACTTACTCATCAATCTCGGTCAGAAGAGTATAATGCTTTGCCTACTCTTTTTGCCAGCATGACTCAATCCACCAGTCTAAGTACTCTAAAAGCTTACCATAATCATTACTTGGGATTATCATCTTGAAGTCACGAACTCAACCTTTAAGGCAACCCTAGCCACTCGAGCATTTACAACAATAACCCCGAAGAGAACACCATCTGGGGGTATAGTCTGATCATTTCCTATTTGATGAAAAACTCTGGTAACCTAATACCATGTTACTTCCTTGAAGCCAAGTAGATACACATGCTTGAATCCCTAACTCCTTGCCATAAAGTGTCTGATCATGTACTAGTCGGGTCTCCAAAGCAAGTTAGGAGGACTCAGCTCCATCAGTCAGCTAATCCAGTCCTTTTTTTTTAATGGGAAAACATATAACAATCTTCCTAGTTCCATACCAGGATATAAGATATTCTCTTGACTCAGGACTAGGAATAACTTTGAGATGATCTCTCAACCAAATCTGAAAGAAAACATGAAAGTAAAAAATGGCTTTATAAAGTGTTGAAACAAAGAAGCAGTAAAGGGTCTAAATACCTAGAGCAGAATGGGACTAAGGGTATAAAGCTCTCTTGAGTTATAGTAATGATCAAGGTTCAGTAGCATCTCTGCTAAAATCATACCAGCTATAGACTTCCCTTTACCCATCTAGGGTATCAACTCAGTCACCCTCGCATTAGCCCATCCAACTGGGCACATAAACATATACCTAACCATCAAACCAAAGGCAAAATCTTTTAGCCTTCTAGCTGACCAAACTAGATCATCAAAATTATCCCAAAATATATCAACCACAGAAGGTATGTTCACAAAGTCATTCTTCACTATACCATAAGTTTATTCTGTACTAAAATCCAAAAGCCTCTTTAAAGAGTTAAAATAGCCAACCCTCTAAACTGGAATAGTTAGGTCAGCCTCGGGTTCAAAACCCAGTAAAATAGAAAACTCCTCAAAAGTCAGACACATCTTGTCCATACTAGCTCTGAATCAAAAAACATGATCAATTGGATCCTAAAACCTGATGAAAGCATTCAGAAAATTCTAGTCAATCTTGATGCCCCTGGGCATTGGCGAAGCACCCTTACCATATTTCCCGAAGTTGATCTATCCCACTTGGCTTAGATTTCTTCACCAATCATGCATCACTTAGCTGAGGTATGGCTCTATTTGTATGAGCAACTCACAAAATACTTTATTTCTCAAAAATAAATTTTTATGAGCGAAATGCAATATAATTCAGAAAAAGTGAAACTTTACACAAACATCAGAGTTTTACAAAATATGAAGTTTTTACAAAACAAAAACCATATAGTGGGATATACTCATCACACATCTCATGCATCTCCCTCCAAATCCTAGCATCATCCAACATATATCTAGGGTCATCCTCTTAAAGGAGTCTTTACTCGTAATGTAAAGGCATTACAACTACCTATTAAGCTTAGAATATGATGAGGTGAAAGCCTCATATAGCACAACATCAACATCCAACATGCCCATAAGTGAAGGATGAAATGCGAGTCACGAAGTGGAAGCTAAAAAGATTTAAAAACAATTTATTGTGACTCAGTTTTTATTTTCAAAACTTTTTATAAAATCATTTACCATGCCAAAACTCTTTTAACATAGTTAGTTTAGTCATTCATGAAACTCTTTAATAAATTACTAAATCTAGGTTTGGACCCATATTCATATCAAGGATATTAAACCAATTATTGTGCAAAACACAATAGCAACAAAAAAGGAAGGAATGTATCAAATACCTTAACTTGGGAGGCTATCCGATATGAATCCCTATACACTTCTAGATTCTTGATTCTTATTTGGGTAGCTACCTCTAACCCATATATAAATGGTTCATACTCAGCTTCGTTATTGGTTACCTCATCATCAAATAAGAGGCAAGCTTTCGCTGTTAGGTGTAAGGAACACAACACCGGCACTATAAACTCGATTGTTGGTTACACCGTCAAAGTATAGTTGGCATGTGTTTTGGTCTATAATGAGGATGTCTTCATCTAGAAATTTAGGCTCTTACGAGGTGGTATCTCCAGAATTGTTTTGGATTTGGCAAGATCTATCTCAATCCCTTTCTTGTTCACCATATGTCTATGGAACACTTCAGATGAAGCTCCAAAAATAGACTTAACAGGATTGAGCTTTAGGTTGTATTGGCAAAGTCTGAGGAAAAACTTCTCATAAGCTTGTAGATGTTACTCAATGGTTGTCCCTTTCATAACCATGTCATCGACATATACATTCATGTCTTTTTCCATCATGTTATAAAAGGTTGTTGTTGCCATTCTCTGATAAGTGGTGCTGACATTCTTAAGGCCAAAGGGCATGACCTTGTAGTAGTAAGTTCTCCATTTAGTGATGAAGGTTGTTTTCTCTTTATCAAGGGGGATGAACCAAAATTTGGTTATAACCAACGACTCTATCAATCAGAGAGTCCATTTCTAAACTAGCTAGTTCATCTAATAGCAAGTCAATGTATGGAAGTGGGAAGTCATCCTTTGGACAAGCTTTGTTTAGATCTATATAGTTGGTGCACACTCTGACCTTGTTGTCTTTCTTAGGTATTAGGATAATTTAGGCTAATTAGGAAGGGTAAGTGATTTGCTCGATGAACCCATATGACAGTTGCTTGGAAACCTCTTCTTTGATTATAAGCGACCATTTTGCCTTTATTCATTTGAGTTTTTGCTTGATAGGCTTGCAATCTAAATATGTTGGAATCTTATGGACAACGATGATTAGATCGAGATCGGTCATGTTTCTTAACTTCCAAGCGAAGCAATCTTCGAATCTCTTAATACTTAATTCAGTGTCATACCCGTTTAAGCATGCATATGTAATGAATGTAATTTTTGGCATGTCACTAGGGCCAATGTTTATAGGCTCTTTAACATCATTAGTTATTTATTTTATTTTTAGATTCTATTTTTTGATTCATTAAAATCAAATTCACTATATGGAACACTAAAAGAGAATAAGCAAACATGATTATAATAAGAAAATTTGTTTGTCTTATTCATTTCAAAAGGAGACAAGCCCACAATTACATCTAGTTGGTAATTAAAACTAGGGGATACATCAAGCGAGGACTGGGAAGACTTAGTGGACTCAGAACTCTCAGACTCATCTTCAAAAGATTCTTTAGTTATGGGCACTTCATCCAATTTAGCTTCATAATCTAAGAGGACTAGATTCTCTTCCAAAGACCAGTTGTTCATTTCCCTAATAGAAGCTTGGATCAGGGTAGTGAAATCAAAATTTACCTCCTCATTAGAAAATCAACTCCATGGAGAGTGTAGATTCCATGAAATCTTTGGCCTTAAAAGTTAAGTGATAAATAGGCTGACAGTCCTCGAGTAGCCGCTTGAAATTAAAAACACCTCAAACTCAGGAATGGTGATGCCAGTCATGGGACAGACCCATGGTTCAGGAAAAGCACAATAAGGAATAGACACTCCTTGTTTCATAAAGTACCCATTCACTATTTTGAAGTAAGACCTTATGGGGTAGTCATACTTCCTTCTATTTCTTAGTATAACAGACTTTTTTCTAGCCTTAGCCTTTTCTTCCTCAATCTCATCCTCAGTGGGATGATAGCCCAAACCAAAAGGTGGTGTAGAGAATGGATATTCATCGAAGGACTTAATTCCTTGTTGATTTTTTCCCAGGCCCATCATAGAAAAGTAGGCCATCTTCTTCATAATGTTTGTAATCATAGGACTGCAATGAGGGTCAAAGTCGAGGGAGATTGCTTCCTTCATATTTTTCAGCAGCTTTAATGAATTGCATAAAGGAGAACCTAGATAATGGATAAGTAGACAACTTAAGTTGTATCTCCAAAATAGGGAGAGTATCAGGGACTTCAGACTTTCTCTGATGTGTCCCCATTAACAGTAACTACCCCATCATTAAATGGATCCATTACTTGGAAAGAAATTTCAAATATGGTAGGTCCAATAGTGACAGTTAGGGTAGCCACTCCAAGTAATTCTCTCTTTTATTTATCATAAGCCTTCACAATATGATCAAAAGGCCTAAAACTAGTTACTTGAAATCCTAGGTAGTTTACAACTTTAAGAGGAAAAACATTTAGTACAGAGCCATTATCCACCAAGGCCATGGGAACAGTATTGTCCATTATGATAACAACAATGTACAAGGCATTATTTTAAGGACCCTAAGGAGGGATCTCATCATCAGTGAAGGAGATGGTAGTGCCTTTGGTAGAATTAGTGATAGAAACAACTAGAGTGTCTGGAATTATGTCAATAGGGTGATTGGCATTGGTTGAGAGCCTTACACAATGTTTGGCAGTATGGATTTGAAGACAAAATCAAACTCCAAATTGAGAGGTTGGCTTATGTCTTTTTCATTTTCTTGAGAATGACATCCTCTTTAGGATTAGCCGTGCCTCTTGATGGAACAATAGGTTGTTGAGGTGATTGAATTGGAGCTTGTGTAATTCTGCCACTTCTTATTATGGCATCCATTCTAACAGTCATGCTTCTTATGTCAATCACACAATAATAGTTATCTTGGATAGACTTCCCTAAGGAAGCTCGGTCATCCACAAAAAAAGGAGTAATCAGGAGAGATATACTTCCTTAAAGAAGGTAGTTCATTTCCAAAATAGTGATAATTACTCAATGGTGTATCAACAACACAAATCAAATGGGTGGAATCTCCTTCCTCAAATTCCACTAAGACAACATTAACATTATGTTTAGGCAGATGGTTAGAGTTGATATTTGGGAGAGGAGCAGGTGGCAAAAGTTTGCTAACATTAATCAGATCTTGGATTTTATGTCTAAGGGCCTTACCATTGTTAATTTTTATGGCCAGTCCCTTGATGGTAGTCACATCTTTCATTTATGTTGAAACTTCTAGACAAAGCAAGATTTGGGATAGGTTTTAGTTCAAGCAACTTGATTGCACCTCCTTCCAAACATTTCTTGTAGTTATTGTTCAGTGAAACACAACCAAAATCAGAGAAATCTCTCCTCTCTAGTTGAATTGGCTTTTGAGCAGAAATGAAATTACCCGCTCCATCCTTTTGGCCGACATTTCTTTGATGGACAGGCCTTTGGAATCTATAATAGGAAGTTTGGGCCTCATCTTTGATGAAGCCAACATCAATTCAATCTTCGATGCGAGAAGTAGTAGTAACCAAGGCTTTTAAGTTAGGCAAATACTGTGTGATCGGTTTGACTTGATACATAAGAAGCAAGTTTTTCATAAATATATCAACTTATTCATATTCAATTGGTATGTTTACCATTTGTGAAGCTTTCTTCCTCCACCTCGTAATGAATGAGGAAAAGGTTTCTTAATCCATTCTCATTTGATGGTTTCTAAATCTCTTCTTGTAATATCAATTTCAACATTATAATTATACTATTTTGCAAAGATTTCAAATAGATTGCCAAGTCTATTTTTTAGAATAATCTAAATCTACAGACCATCTAAGGGCAGCACTCGAAAGTGATTATTGGAATAACTAAGTAAGGAGCTCACCATCCACACCCATAAGGCGAAAGGCACCATCATAGATCTTGAGATGGGTTTTTGGACAAGTTGTGCAATCAAATTTCTCGAAGATAGGCATTTGGAACTTTAGAGGCAATCTTGCATTTGGAAAAAGGATAAGGGACTTGACATCCACCATATCATCTCTTTTCTTGGTTGCATTCAGAGTCTTTTGTATCTCTTCATACTACTCAACCATAACCTTAAGGAGAGGATGGTCTTGAGCCCCATTTTGGAAAGGATCCGTGAAAGGGGATGTTAGCGTGGAAACCCCATGGTCAACTTGTATGGGGATGACAATTAAAGTGACATTATCTACCATAGGATCCTTTCCATAATTGAAGGAGGTAAATGCATTATTGGCTGGTTAGATGCCCACTTAGGCCATCATAGCTTGGGCCTTTCCCAAGATAGTTTGTTCTTAGACTTGAGCATAGAGGTTAAGGTCTCTTCTTATTTCTTGAGGGCCTCATCTTACATTCTTATGATCTCAACTAGCATGGCAGTAATGTTGCCTTGAGGGGCGAAAACATCACCAATAGTAGGGTTGGGTGCATTCTCGTTGTTAGACATGGTGACCTTTTAAGGTAGACAAAAGAAAATGGTGTATCAGTAGTTTGGAGACATAACCATGATAGAATTTGGTTCAAAGACATGACTTTGAGGTAGTGTTTAATTTTGGAAAGGTTTGCTCTTGCTTAGGTTCATGATGACATGATGCATGTATGTTTGTATGCATGAATGAAAAGGTTTCATG
>CAOJBK011114361.1:0-12429 GCA_948294925.1 Codiaeum variegatum | reverse complement strand
ACAACTTAATCTTGCCATGAAGTTTTGTGTTCAAAAATTTCAAGCATGATTCTATAATGGACTTAGGAAGTCTAGCCTTAATTTTCTGTTTCTTTTTCACCGGCTTGGGGACTTCTTTGTTCCCCTCAATCTCTTAGAGGTGCCAAACCTCCCTGAATTCAAATGTTTTTCCCTATCAAAATATAATTTAAGCCTTTGAGTGTTGACTTTAAATTCACCATTTTCAGGGTGACTTAATTCAACTACACCGTAGGGAAACACTTCCTTTACAGTAAAAGGACCAGACCACTGAGATTTTAACTTTCTCGAGAATAACCTTAAGTGAGAGTTAAAGAGTAATACCTTATCACCGATCTTAAACTCACTTCTTTGCTTTATCCTTGTGTCATGTCACTTCTTTATCCTCTCCTTATAGGCTCTAGAGTTGTCATAAGCCTGAAGTCGCAACTCCTCAAGCTCATTGAGTTGTAGCCTTCTCTTCTCACCTGTAGCTTTCAAATCAAAATTAATCTATTTAATGGCCTAGTATGCCTTATGCTCAAGCTCCACAGGTAGATGACATGTTTTACCATAAACAAGTCTAAAGGGCGTTGTTCCAATCAGGGTCCTATAAGCAGTTTAACAAGACCATAGAGCTCCATCCAATTTTTCTGCCCAATTCTTTCTATTTCTCTCTATGGAATTTTTGAGGATTATTTTAATCTCCCGATTGGAATTTTTGACATATCCACTTATCTGTGGATGATAGGGGGTTGCGAGTTTGTGAAAGACACCACATCTCTTTAAAACTTTTGCTAGTTGTGCATTACAAAAATGTGTTCCTCTATCACCGATGATCACCTTGGGCATACCAAAGAGACAAAATAACTTCTTTAAGAACTTAACAACCATCTTAGCATCATTAATGGGTAGAGCTTGTGGCTTTACCCATTTGACACATAATCAACAACTACGATAATATACTTGTTACTAAAAGAATTAAGAAAAGGTCCCATGAAGTCAATGCCCTAAACATCAAAAATCTCACATTCAAGAATATCGATTTGGGGAACTTCATCACGGGCAGAAATATTACCTGACCTTTGGCATGCATCACACTTTCTTACCCATTCATAGCTTTCCTTAAATAGAGTAGGCCAATAGAACCTGGCCTCCAACACCTTTTGAGTGGTCCAGTTTGAATCAAAATGTCCTCCAGCCATACCCCCATGGCATTGATCCAAAATTTTCATTATTTCTGGCCAAGCCACGCACCACCAAACCAACTGATCACTGCACAATCTAAACAAGAAAGGGTCATCCCAAAAGTAATATTTAAGATTGGAAAAGAACTTTTTATTTTGTTGTGAGGTTAGATCTTTTGGGAGTTCTCGTGCAGCAAGATAATTTGCAAAATCAGCAAACTAAGGAGTAGTAGAAAGATTAGAAGATTCACATACCTCACTTACCCTTTCGCAGTGTTGCTTATCCTGAAAGTTGTTATGGGTTATTGTAAAGAGTCGTTCATTCGGAAAGGTATATTGAATCTCCTTTTTCTCTAGCTTTTCAAATACCGGGTGTTCTAACATCGATAGATGGTCTGCTGCCAAATTTTCTGCTCCTCTCTTATCTTGAATCTCTAAATCAAACTCTTAGAGCAGCAAAACCCATCAAATGAGTCTCATCTTTGCATCATTTTTAGCAAAGAGATACTGTAAAGCCAAGAGGTCTATGTAAACCACTACTTTTAACAAAATGAGATAAGAGTGGAATTTGTCAAAGGCAAATATGACTGCTAATAGTTCCTTCTCGGTGGTTGTGTAATTTATTTGAGTATCATTCAGAGTCTCACTGGCATAATAAATTGGTTGAAAGTGCTTATTTATCTGTTGACCCAAAACAGCTCATACTGCAATATCACTTGCATCACACATCATCTCGAATGGAATTTCCCAATCTGGAGCTACCATGATGGGGGCATGGATAAGTTTGTCTTTCAACGTCTCAAATGCAACCAAGCACTTCTTATCAAAATTGAACTCAAAGTCTTTTTCCAACAACCTAGTGAGCGGTCGAGCAATCTCAGAAAATCCTTTAATAAACCTTCGATAAAAACTTGTGTGCTCGAGAAAGCTCCTAATGCCCTTAACATTTGAAGGAGGGGGAAGGTTCTCAATAGTGGCTACCTTGGCCCTATCCACCTCGATACCATCTCTTGGACTTTTGTGCCCTAAAACCATCCCTTCTTTAAGCATAAAGTGACATTTTTTCCAATTAAGTACAAGATGTGTCTCCTCACATCTCTTTAGCACTTGCTCTAAATGAATAAGAAAACTCTCAAAGCTGCCTCCATGGATAGAAAATTCACCCATGAAAACCTCCATGATATCCTCAATCAGATCATAAAAAATGGCTTTCATACACTTTGAAATATTGCTGGTACATTGAAAAGACCAAAAGGAATCCTCCTGTAAGCCAAAGTGCCATAAGGGCAAGTGAAAGTAGTTTTCTCTTGATCTTTTAGTACGATGGGGATTTGAAAATATCCCGATAAACCATCAAGGAAATAGTAATATGAATGGCCGGCCAATCATTCCAACATCTGGTCGATGAAAGGTAATGGAAAGTGATCCTTATGGGTTGCATCGTTCAACCTTCGATAGTCTATACACACCCTCCAACCAGTTACTATTCTTTGAGGTATCAACTCATCTTTCTCATTTGCTACGATTGTCATACCTCTTTTCTTGGGTACCACTTGTACCGAACTTACCCATGAACTGTCTAAGATGGGGTAAATGATTTCGACATCAAGGAGTTTGATCACTTCTGCCTTGACAACTTCCTTCATTTTGGGATTTAACCTTCTTTATGGATGCACTACTGTTTTGTAACCATCTTCCATGAGAATTTTGTGTGCACAAAAAGATGGGATAATCCCTTTTATGTCAGTTTTTTCCAGGCAATCACTTCCTTGTAGTTCCTTAAAAGGGTCACCAACTTTTCTTTTTGCTCAAGGGATAGCTTGGCATTCAAGATGATTGGGAGTTGCTTCCCCTCCCCCAAGAAGGCATACTCTAAATGTTCTGAGAGTGCCTTAAGCTCTAATTCTGGGGGGTCTTCTATGGAAGGTCTTATCTTTATCTCACAGGGCATCTCAATTAGTTCTTATGTTCTATTTTTGTTTATGTACCTGTTGCCCTCCAAATGTTTCAATTCCTCTATTACTTCCAAATCCTCTTTCTTTACCTATTCTTGCATAAGACATCTTTCAAGGGGGGTCTTTGGAAGTAAAATCAGTAACATAATTGAGGGACTCAAGCTCACTCAGATCCTGGCATGAGCCCTCATCATCAAAAACCAAAGGGTGTTTCATGGCTTGAGTAACATTAAACACCACTTTCTCCTCACCCACCCTTAAGGTGAGGGTGCCTTCATGGACATCAATGATGGCATGAGCGGTATTTAGGAATGGTCTTCCTAAAATTAAAGAAACATCTGTGTCATCATCCATTTCTAGCACAATAAAATCAAGTGGGAATATAAATTCCGCAACCTTGACTAACACATCCTCAACTATCCCCTTAAGAGAAATGACAGATTTGTCTGCTAGTTGAATTGTCATTTGTGCTAGCTTTGGCTCCCCGATAGCAAGCCTTTTAAAAACATGGTAGGGCATTACACTAATGCTAGCTCTTAAAGTTTCCAATGCCCTCTTAACTCGAAGATTGCCAATGAAACAAGGAATATTGATACTATCAGGATCTTGTAATTTCTTTAGCAATCTTCTCTGAATTATTTTTGAAGACTTCTCTGACAAATGCGCCATGGATACTTTTTTGAGCTTTCTCTTGTTAGAAATAAGCTCTTTCAAAAATTTTGCATATTTGGGCATTTGTGTGAGAGCTTCGTCAAAGGGAATATTAATGTTAAGTTGTTTAAATAATTCAAGAAACTTACCAAACTGTGCATCAAAATGGTCCTTCTACAGTCGTGCCGAATATGGAACTTTTGGCTTGTATTCCCTAACTGGTATAGGCTCTTTCGGTAGGTCTTCTGACTTTCTTCCTTTTTGGTTCTCAACTTCTACCTCATCATGGTGAGGTCTCTTATCTGCCTTTCCTTCTCTCCCTTCTTTCTCTTTTACTACTTCCTCCATTGATCTGCCTCTCCTTAAGTTGATGGTTTTCAATTCTCCTCTTGGATTCACTTTGATGTTTCTAGGTAGGGCACTCAGCTCTCACTCACTCAATAATTTAGCAAGTTAACCCGATTGGGTCTCCATTATTTGAAATGAAGCCTGAGTGTTCCTATTAAAAACCTCTTGTGCCTCCCATCTCTTGTCGGTATCTGGCACATATTCCTTATGCAATCTAACTACATTGCTCCCCTTTGATGGTGGAACTTGTTGATTCAATTGGGCTTTCGGCTGAAATCCGGGTGGAGGAGCCCTCTGTTCATTGTTGTTTCTCCAAGAAAAATTTGGATAATTTCTCCATCTCGGAGTATATGTGCTAGAATAAGGATTGTTATCTCCCCTTTGCATATTGACCATGTAGCTTACTTGCTCCTGCCAACCATATGAGCTGCTTGAACCATAAGAACCTAGCATATTACATTTGTGCATTTGGTGATCACCACCACAACACTCACACATCAAAACCTACTATTTCAAATTGCTCGAGGCTATCCTATCAATCTTCTTGCTCAAATCTTCAATTTGAGATGTTATGTATGTGTTCTCATCCACATAATGAATACCTTATGCCCTTGGCCTTGATTGATCCCATGAATTGGGTGGCCACTAATAATAAGCTCTAGACATTTCTTCAATAAGCTCCCACACTTCTTCTGATATCTTTGAATCCAAACCCTCCTTCTGATGCTAACAGAAGCTATATATTATTGTAGTTAAGAATATTGTTGAAGCTCTCTATCTACTGCCATAGCTCAAAACCATGATGTGGACACTTGAGTAGCAAATCCTTAAATCTTTCCTAGCCTTCATAAATTGACTCCCCCTCTGGTTATGAAAAAGAGTAAATCTCCTAACGAAGCTTGGCGATCTTAGTAGGTGAAAAGTACTTCTCGAGAAAAAGCCATTGCTAATTTCTCCCAAGCTGTAAAATATTCAGAGGGGAATGATTTCAACCACTTTTTTGGATTATCCCTCAAAGAAAATGGAAATAACCTCAATTTAATAGCATCCTTTGAGACCCCATTCATCTTGAACGTGTCACAAATCTCCACAAATTCATCTAAATGAGTTTAAGGATTTTCGTTAGCCAATCCTTCATACTAACAAGAGTTTTGGATAATCTGAATAATGGCTAGTTAATCTCAAAATTATTGGAATCCATTGGTGGCCTTCTAATTGGACCTCCAACATCATTCAAATATGCCCATGCAAAGTATTGCATGGTCCTATGTACTCGAGGGTTATTCCCATTATCGTCGCCATTCTCATTGCAATCTTCTATGGCTCGTCTATTCACATTGCCACCAAGATTAATTTTATCTTGATTCCTTTCCATTTCTACCTCTGGCTCTACTATGCTTTCTTCCAAAGCACCCTTCTATGTATCTTGAATCAGTAGATCACCAACTTCTTCAAGAATTGGATCCACTTCTTCCAAAGTTAACCTTCTCAGCTGCCTTCCAATACATTGGATTTCAGGATTGATAGGTTGCAATTGAGATGAGTTAGCTCTGGTCATGCACTAACCTTAAATAGATTGAAAGAAAAATAGAACTTAATATCAAAAAATAAAGGCTAAATCAATAATGTTGGATTTATTGCTAATGTTGATCGTAACAAACTTAAAAATTAATTCCCCAGCAATGGTGCTAAAAACTTGATGATTAGCTGGCTTTGCTATTGTATATATATAATATTATGCTCAGCTTCAACACCCGTAAGTGCACAGGTTCATATCAAGTAATAAAAAATGGTAAGTCCTGGTATCGTTCTCCTAAGGGAATTTCTTTGTGGTTTATTCAATCAAACACCAACTCAGTCTCCTATTCTATTGTCTATTATGGGATTTACGAACTAGAAAATTTTACTAACAAAAACTCAACAAAACTTAGAGAAAGTTTGCAAATCAAATGTGAAAACTAAAATGGATTTAAAACATCTACCTAGATTTCGACTCGTATTACTCAAATTGCATGGTAAATCAACAAGCTAATGAATATATCAATCAATCATCAAGTGGGAATTTTCATCAATTCTAGGTTTAAATCTTTCTCAAGCAATTAAACCTCTAATTCCTAAGTAATAAGAAGGAATCTCTTCTCAATCTTATTCAATTAGAAAAAGCATGAAGATCTAATGAAAAATATGTGAACCTTAAGAGTTTGTGAATCTATCTCTAATAGACACAACAATCCTATTAAGCTTTTGAGTGTTTTAGGTTTAAACTTTCTATCTCTAGTAAAGTCTAACAGCATAAATGAAAAACATACTCGTAATTGCAATTGACTTTTAGACAAATAAATCAAAAGATAAACTTAATGAGAAACCAAAATATTCATTGAATAAACATTGATTAATCCATACAATCGAGTAACTCTCGTTTAATATAGGTAGATAATAAAGTTTAGTTCATAATCAAATCAAAAGCATAAGGGAAGGTTAAGAGATTGCAGATATCCATGAAGTTCATGATAACTTAATGGAATTTCCACTCAAATCCTCTTTTTCCAGCTCCAATTCAGTGACGATCTCTAAAATTCCTTTTGAATCCTTCCTTGATATGTTTCTCCTCTGTAAATTTGCTCCAGCATCCCCAAAATGGAGTTACATATCTCCTTTTATCATTAGAGTCCAATATGACTCTGTTTCCTTCATTTACTGTTGAAAATAGGCCTTTGAAGGTTGGCATGGGTGGCTACCACTACCTGTGCCAACATTCGTGTGAGGAAAATTAATGGGGTCGAGTGGCAGCAAGCTCCCACGGTCCCCGCCACAGGCCGTGGCACGGATTGTGGGAAGCTACTGCTTCTCTTCCCTTCTTTTCTGGTGGCTGCCATTGGCCGTGCCACTGGTTGTGGCAGCCATTGTCTATGGGATTAGGGAGATAATATGTTCCCACGGTCCCTGCCATGGGCTGTGGCAGTGCCCGTGGGAGGCTACTGTCTCTTAAATGACCTGAATTCCTCCCACAACCAAGTGCTATCCTTGGCATGGGCCAACGGCCGTGGGAGGCTAATGTCCCTCCTAAAGTCCATCATTCGCTCTGTTTTCGCTCATTTCCTTCGTCTTTTGAGCCTGGACCTTGAAATAATTCCTCCCATCCTCAAAATTCAATTTATTTCTTGGAAATGACTGAAAACACTTATAATAAACATATTAAATTCAATTTGATGCACAAAATCATCAAGAAAATGGGGTACAATAATGCATAGTTTAAGCATGTCAAAATTATGAACTTATATTTTTGTATCATTAAATATGGTTCGCCAATACGAACCCATAGATTCAAATCATGTTCAAATCGGACCTCAAATGGGCATAGAAAACTGAAAATCGGGCACTGCAAATCGGGCACACGAGCTAAAGCCCATCTCATGAGCCAAGGCCTTGGCACATGAGCTAGAGGCCTAGTGTGCCAAAACCCTAGCTCACATGCCCCATTTTTTGACTTTTCAACTCAATTTTCTATAAATTCAACCCCCTGGGTCATTTTTCAGAACAACTTTTTTTTCGCACTGAACCTCTACTAAAATACTTTCTAGATAATCTTTTTACGTCAAACCTTTGCAAAACTCTCTCGAAAATACCTCTAAACACCAATATCCCAACCAAAACACCAAACATCCTAGGTTTTGATCAGACATTCATTTCACAATTCACGAGTCATATTTCAGTCAATCCTCCGGTAGACATTTCAGAGCACAATGGAGACCCACTCTTGTTTCATCAAACCGTCTCAGATTCGATCCTCAAACTCTAGAAAGCCAAAGGTAATATCTAAATGCTATAGTATTGGTTATGAATTAAAAACTCCAAAAAACTTACTTAGGCAATTTAATAGTTATCAAAATTCATTTTTTATTAATCAAATTCTCAATTGGTTAATAACCTTTCTGATTAATTCTTTAAAAACTAAAAATGAATTAGCTTTTAAGCACAACCACCAACCTACTATTTTTTTTTCAGAATAACCCCAACCCTTCACAAGAAGGGAGAATGATATGGGATTCGATTCCCATTCAAAGAGATACGCACGCAAGCCGTTATGAGGCTACAACTCCAAAAATATTTTCACGCCCTTCTTTTTATTTTGTTTAATTTTTATGTTTTTATTGTATAATTTTCACTTTTCATTGGTTATATTTCCATTGACATTATTGCTTTTTGTTATTTGTAATATTTGGGGAATGTGTGCCATTATCAGACCCTTTTTAGGCTAGAGAAGGGATCACTTTTATTGTTATTTTTATTTTTGATGTAGTTATTTGTTCATTTTATTTTACTTTTTCCTTTTGGATATGTGTTTCTTTCTTAGATCCCTTCAGAGTTAGAGGAAGGACCCCTTCATTTATATTTATATTTTTATCGCTTTCATCACTTTCATTATATAATTGTCATTCATATCATGATAAACTGCTCATGCATCATTCTAGTATGCTATATCAAGCTCATACACCATAAAAGTATGTTGTGCATACATGAAATAATGTTTTAACCAAAACCATATAGATTTTAAAACTAAAATTTTTTAGAAAATAAACTAGTTTTCTAAAATAAAATATCATTATCAATCACGAGTCCCGGATCCAAACTTTGGTTCGAGACTCACATTTTCCTTAAAATCAAACAAAATATCAATTTTTCTAAAAATGGAGTTAATTTCAATTTCTTAATTATCATGGAAATTAAATTATTTTCTAAACATTAAATGGTGACCCACACAATCACACGTACACCCAATGAGCCCATAAGGGGTTCACTTAAGGTGAAACTTGCCAAAATCACAATGCCTACGCAATCTGACTCCACGCGATCGGTTTTCCTAGACTAGAAACCTGCAAGTGCGCTGGTGGCTGCCCAGGTTTGGACGAGGCCTCACAGATGGATGTGGATAGTGAATTGAATAGAAATATAGACCAAAATAGGCTTATAAGCCCAGATGTAAATTATTCAATTCAGTCAGGCCTTCCCTCCAACTCTTCAAATATGGAACTATCAAGTGGTATTGGGCCAACTAATTGTGATGGCTGATTTGGTGATTCTGTTATTAGTGACCACTTGTCCCCCAAGGACTCACTTAAGCTAGCCCTTTCACATACTAGATCGGGCATTGCTCTCTTCATCCCTCTTAGCCACCAATCCCTTGTGGTGGATAAACTAGACACAAGATTAAATCCAATTGTATTTGTAATATATCGACTAGCAAGTCAACTTATAGAATTGTTATTTCTATGCTAAAAAAAGTGAAAATCAAAAAGAAAAATTAATTTTTCCAAGAATTGATTATCTTAAAAGATTATTTCTATGATTATAATTTTAACGGTGATGCAGTCACGAGCAAATAAATTTTAGATGGGGAGATTAGAAATAGAAATTATGGTCATAAGAAGATAACTCTAAGGATAATGTTATGCCCAATTTTATGCCGTCTATCTCTACTACTGATGAAGCAATTTGTACTTTAGCACTGGGTCAACAACTGGGTATCCAAGGCTAAGGTAATCATGACGTAACTATTGAGAAATTAGTTTTGATGGAGAAAGGTGGGCAAAATGATGAGAATTCTGAGGCAAATGGGACCTTGTGAGGTGTCTCTAGTGGTTTTGTTATTGTGGGATGTGTATCTATTCTTAATCTCTATTATAGCTTCAAATGTTCGTGGGCTTAACATGATGGTCAAGTGCAGGGATCTTCACTCTCTGGTAAAAAAGAAAGGTATTGGTGTGTTACTCATACAAGAAACTAAATTGAAGGTGATCGACAGGAAGCTGATGAAATTTTTTTGAGGTTGATACTGGATCTTGGATAGCCCTAAGGGATTTCGTATCAACCGAATCAACTCATGCACTGAATGAGCTTGAAGGATTACTTGAAAGAGTGAACCTCGGAGACTTCCTACCTTACCTCGGAAGGCCCACCTATGAGGTCTCGACCTCTAGGAGCTTTAGCGCCCTTCAGTTTCGGGGGGAGGGAGTGTTTAGATTGCACATGGCGTCGATTGTCGCGTTTCACATTAGAATAACCCCTCCCATTAGATGTATAGTGTGTTTGTGAGTCGCCACTTAATACTTTGAAAAATATTTCATTTTTTGAAGATTAAGAAACCAATTTTAGTTTAACTCCACAAAAATGTTATTTTGCCAATGGAAAAGACAATCCTCGAATCAAAGGATAGATTCAAGGATTCAAGATTAATACAAAATTAACTTTTAGAAAAATGTGAATTTTCTAACAATTTTGGTTCTAAATCATATGAATTTGGTTAAAATTTAGTTTCATGTATGCTTGGACATTTATCAGATGATGCATGAACAAGTATAACATTTATCAACGATGCATGTAAAAGATATGACATAATGATTATGGCAGAAAAAAAAAGAAAAATAAAAGCAATAAAGGCAACATGAGTCTCTCCTCTAGTCAAATTGGTACTAGGGAGAGCACACATTCTCAATAGCAAATAGATAAGAAAAAATAAGTTAAAATTAAATACAAATAAAAGGCAAACACAGAAGGGATCCCTACTAGAGCTATAATGTATAGAAATGGAACACATTCCCTTTTTGAATTAAAAAAATGGCAACAATAATAGTGAAACATTAATAGCAAAATAATAAAGGAAAACATATAATAAAGACAAATAACAGATTGGTTCATCTGCTCCATTAACAACAAAATGTTAAGAAATAGTTCGAACGGACTCCTTCATTGAAAATTCATGCTAAGAAAGAGACACATCGTTTACCAATTGCAAACAACAATAAAATGATACGAACAAAAAAGTAAAATAAATATAGACGTTAAAGTGAAAATAAAAATAAATAAATAAAAAGAACAATAAAAGAAAAAAAACTAAATAAATAAAGAAAAAGTGGAGTTGAAACCTTGAATTGGCTTGCCAGCATATCCCGTGAAATGGGAATGAAATCTCATGTCGTTCTCCCTTTTTGCGAAGGGTTGGAGGTTGTTTTGAAATTGGAGTTGTTTGTTCAGAAGTTAATCATTTTTTATTTATAAAAAATATTAACTAATAAGTCTTTAATCAATTCTTGTTTAGATTAAAAAAAATATTTTTTTAATATATAATATTACCTATGTCAGATTATAGGTAAAAAACAAAAGGCTAACTGAATTATACCTTTGCTCTTTGTCGCTTTGAAATACGAGGATCAAATAGTTTCACAAAGTCAGAATAGATCTCTATAGTTTTTGGGAACAATTGTGAGTAAATGATTCGGTAAAGGTTCGAGTTTTGAGTGTTTGGAATAAAATTCACCAATGTGTCTCAGTAAAAGTTATTCTGAAAATGTGACCCAAAGGGTCCTATTTATAGAAAAAAAATTAGTGTGACATGCATTTAGTGGTATGGGGTCCAATCCTTTTGCCTATAAATAGGACATTTCCCTTTCATTCTCCATACTCATTCTTGTTCTTCTTTTCCTTTTCTCTTCTTCTCTCCTTTTATTCTTTGATTATTTTTTAAGAAATCTAAATGATCCGAGCTCCCATGACCCAAGAGGAGGAGGAGTTAGCTGCGAAGTTGACCATTACGACTGAGACATTCTACGATTGTGGAAGTTCCTTCAACACAGGAGTTGACGGTCAGTGGGATCCCTCTTTAGACGTTGAAGATTTATTTCCTGATGTTGATTACTCTTTCATGGTGGATTTTGGTGAGCATATAATAGTTTTGAATCCATATCTATTGTGAAACAGACAAGAGCACTGTAGTTGGAATGGCTACCCTGTGGTACACATTTATTTCTCTCTTTTTCTTTTTGATCTTTATTTTTTTCGCTCTTTTTTCTTATTATTATTATTGTTTTCTTGATTTATCACAAAATATATTTAAACAATAATAAAAATATTTGAAAAATAGAAAAGAAATTAAATGATAGAAATTTTTATATGTAGGACCACTATTATAATCAGAGGGGAGGTAGGTCAAAACTAGCGGACGTGGAGTTTTTTTTAACTGCCTTTCAAAGGTGGGAGACCAAATTGCAATGGCTCATCTGTGTGGTTGGATGAGTCTTGATTATCGGTGATCGAGAGGTGGTGGGATACAATAAACACATTTCACTTCTCTATTGGCGAAATGACTATGACATCGCTTGAATGGTCATGCCTTACTGGTATGCAATTTTGAGTGCAACATGTTACCTTTGACAAGTAACCATAGAGTAGGACTGCTCTTGGTATTCTTCTCGGGGCTAGGCCTCCTACCAATGAGAAAGGGAAGGTTCCTAGAT
>CAOJBK011114335.1:0-10131 GCA_948294925.1 Codiaeum variegatum | reverse complement strand
TGATGCTATTGTAGGGATTTGAATACATGTTGCTACTAATATCAAGGGTCCGAATAAAATATTTAGTGATTGCTTTTGTGAATGTTCATTAACTTTACGTTGCAAACTCATTTAATGATGTATAAAAAAATCTCACTATCTCTTTTCTAATAAAAGTAAGGCACTTATTTCTTTACATTATCCCAATATCGAATGAAGTGACACGTTACCGAGCCTAATTCGGGGATTTTTGTAACGAAAAAGGCTCTCACTTCTCTATGGGTTACCATGAGTTGGGAGAGTGACTTGTTTTTTTTTAAAAATTAACTTAGGAGTCTAAATAAAATACTTTTATTTATGCTTAGTTTTAATTAACTTTAGATTTGATATATACTCATTATTACATATTCATAAAAATTTATATCTTTTAAAAATTTAAGCACTTATTTCGTTATGAATTCCTAATATCGAATGAAGCGACGAGTTACCAAGCCTGATTCGGGGATTTTTGTAAAGCAATAAGGTTATTTCTTCTCTACGGGTTACCATGAGTTGACAGAGCAGCTTATTGTTAAAAATTTATGATGAATAACTAACTTAAATAATTTTTAAACCAATTTTGATAATTAAATATTTGAATTAAAATTTTTAGACTTAATTAAAAAAAATTAATTTTATCATTGCATCCTAAAGAAAAGAAATGACTTTTGTATTTTCATTAAAAATGGCATATCCCCTTCTTTTAAAAAAAAAAAAAAACATTTTCAAAATTACAAATTTTAAACATTTACCTTTTTATCTTTTTTTATATATTATAAAATTATATTATTTTCTTAAAAGTGTTTGCAAAAAATGATTTTCAATAAAACATTGTTAAAACTTAGGCTATGATGAAGGACCTAAAAAATAATAAGAACAAAAATAAACGATTTAAGGATGTGGCTGTACTTAGTTTTAAAAAGACAAATTAACTTAATAGAAATTTTGAAGATTAAATGGCTAAATTCATAATTTGGCAAGTATCAATTGTGGGATAAAAATAAACTACTCGGATACCTCAAAATCTAATTTTGGTTTGGCTTAGGGTTGTGAGCAATTTTAATCAATGAAAAAAACTATTTAAGCTTCATTTTGTGATTTAAAATTACTTATTGCCCATGTAAATCATTTCATGATGAAAAAGTCCTATCTGAGCCAAATACTATAATAAAATTATTTTTCTATTCAATATAAGTAAATATAAATATATATGTTATTTGAGTCGTGTTTTGACTATTGCTTCGAAGTTCAAGTCTGAGCAAGCAAGATAAAGATTCAAAGCATTTCGAGTTCAAGACTTGATTTTTAAAATTGTAATTTATAATTTATCCTTTGTAAAATTTGTAAATTTTGAATTTTGTAATTTTAATTTTATAATAATAACTTGTAAATATGGACATTATAAATTAATAAAGAAATTGATCTTATTATTTTACATCCATTATTTTCACAGTAAATGTTCACTAAGGTATATTACCATATTCATCAACTTACAATAACCTATCACATAATAAAAGTCCATCTCATTATCACTTTACAAAATTAGTCACCTAAAAAAGAATGGTGATTATTAAAAGGATCATTTCTTCTTTTTCATTAAGCATTTATAAGTCCCCATTTTAAAATAATAATTTGATCATACATTGGGCACTGGCCTTGGAGCACATAAATAAAATTAATTAAGCCTAAAATTTTTTATTCAATTTATAAGTTCAAAGTTCAAAATTGGTTCAACAATAAACTTATTTCATTTGTTATTACTTATTTTATTTGTTTTACTTATTTCATAACACACGCACTAAAAGAAAAATAAAAGACACATAATATTTTCGAGGCCAAATTATATTTTTGAAAATTAGTATTTGGGGTACCTAACACTTTCCCCAAGTATTTGCAATTTTCGAACCCATTTCTCAAAGGTTTCTAATCGAGCCTTTTAAAATAATTCGATTGGTGATGACTCCATTGTTTTTTATTCTTATTGATTCTTTTAAGTTTTAATATTTTTTTTGAATTGTTGCCATTTGCGGTCATTAGTGTTGAAAAATGTTGTGACAAACTCCACTAGACTCTGCTCTACACATCTTCTCATATGAATATATAAATTGCCTAAGAATATGGTTCCAAAAGCATAGTGATCTCCATGGTGCAAAGCCTATTCAAGAGGTATGTACTCAACATTGAGTCTCCCTGAGGAAGGGCAAAAGAGATTTCTGCACAATAGTACCCATAAGAAAGAAACATGCTCCTCAGGGGTCAGTGTTTCCTTTTGGTCTGCATATTGCCTAATAGCATAAGCATATGATTTGAAAGTCCTTGAATTAAACTCTAGCTTGGGGACGTATCTTTCATCACTTAAGCACACTATGTCTTGATAGTTTAGTCAGGCATCTAAAAGGGGGTTGAATTAAACAACCCAAAAATTTTCTTTTCTTTTTCTTTTTAAATTTTTAATCTCTCTTTTAAATAATGATATGTATGAAAATAATTTTAGCTTACTAAGTGTTAAATGATCCCTTTAGGTGCAATTTAGGAATGTTAGATTCAACTGCATCTAAAAAGTAACTGAAGGTAACTACATTGCTATCTAACTGTGCTCAGAAGCACTTTAAAGATATCATTAACAGTCTGTCAGTTAAGCGATTGGAAGCTTATAAAGCTAAACATTCCAACTTTCTGCTTTCCCGATTTAAATGAAATATTTGATGCACAGAAGTAACTAAGTGAAAAAGCATATTGCAAAATATACTTTTAGATGAGGGAAAACATAATAAGAAATAACAATATTAAAGCATAAGAGGCACAACAATTTTATCCTGGTTCGATACTAAAACCTACATCTAGTCATTAAGGATCACACTTTAAGATTTTCACTAGATCACCTTTATTTAAATGGGCTTAAGAAAACCCTTTTACAGTTCTTGGAAGTTTACCCAGATAAGGATACATTCATCACCTAAATCCCTCAGACCTTAATTAGGTGTCTGAATAACCTTTCACCTATATCAAGGATAAATGAGTCTATTCTTAGGGGAAACTGTGACTCCCCTAGTCTCAACCTTTAGGCACGATGACCACTAAAGGGGAAACATAGTTACAGATTTGAAGATTTATAAAATAAAGTAAAAAGTACAAATTCCTATATGGATTAAACATAAATTCTAAAGGAATTTGTATGTGAAAAGAATTTTTGTTTGATCTCAAATTTAAGAAAATAAATGAAAATAATCAAAACAATTTGTGATGAGTTAATGCATGAAAAATTCTTTTCAAATGATGATTGAGAAGTAAATGCTCAAGGTACAAAGAGAATTTAATAGATTAAATGCTTCTCATGAGTTTTCAGATTTTTAAAGAACTTCTTCTCAAAACATCAATGCATGAACCCACCCTCATTAATGAAAAATGAAGAATATTTATAGAGGTTGAAGATGAAGGAAGTTTTGAGGGGAAAAATTTAAATTTCAAAGGTAAGAGAGATTAAAAATGCATTTTATCTCACAACAACTCTTTCTCTTTGAAAATTGTGTTTATCTACTTCTAATGTGGTGCCAAACAAACAAATGACTGAAAGCAGTCATATCAAATGAATAGTGTTAGAATGAAAATAAATCTTAAATGCATCTGACACATGGCCGTTAGATCCAATACTTAGAAGAATTTTTGAAAAGTTGTTTTATGATAATAGATGCAGAATGACATTTTCTTTTTTACTTCTAATAGTCTGTTTTTGTCCAAAAAAATTTCATGAAGATGCATAGGTCATGTGAAAAATAATGATCAGGTTGAAGAGTGTTCCATTTAACAATGTGTCTAAAAAAATCCCTAAGATCTAAAATACCTAGAGTTGAGCACTTTTTAACTTTAGAATCTTCTTTAAGTAGAGTTAGATGTACTGGCTTCTAGACAACTTTAGGTGGTACCGCATCTAATGAGCACCTGCAAAAACACAAAACACACAACATATCTAAATTAAAGTAGTTTTGTTATCAACAAAATAAGATTGTTAAACTAGTAGACTAATATGTCCCTCCTAGAATAGGAAGCTCGATAATAACAAACACATTAAGTAAAGTGACTATCATATGGCGAAAAGGAAACATGAAAGTATTGTTACTCGGTGCTTAAAATCTCATAGCCGCAGTAAAAAGTTCGGACATATAGGGCACATCCCTTAAGGTCATCTCAATCAACTGTGAGATGAACCCACCAGCCCCATTTTGAGAATAGACTTTACCCATGACTTCCTTGCATCAAGTGTTGTTATGTCAAAGAGGTAAATCATTTCATCAGGATGCTTAAAGTAAGGAAGATGAGGACTCCCTGTAGCAAGTGGTTTAGATGGTGTGGTCAGTAAATGCTAATCATTTAGGGAAGTAAATTAAAAGTAGTAAAATACTTGCCTGATGTCCAGGAATCGAGGGCAAGATTTGATTTATATGCCTTTCACTCTCTCAATCTTCACACCCTGTTGAAGAAGTATGCATAAGTACACACAAGATCAAAATAGAATTCTTTCTTTCTTTGAAATATAATTTACCTCAAATTCATTAAGTAATTCATCAGGAAAATCAGTAGACGCTGTTGATGGTAAAACGGAAACATGTTGAGGAAAATATGGGTTAGAATAATGATAACAAGCAAGCTACATGAGTTTGAAAGTTAGGAGCTCATCTATTGAATATCCTTTTGAATATTAGAATTGTTGGATCCTTTGGAACTCATGTTTTCTTAAAATCAAGAATTGAATCAGGTGATAATTATGAGATGAAAAGTTATACCCATTTATTGTGGTTTAAATTTTGATTCATGGAAAAGTATGCAATAATTGGGCAAATTTAACAAATATTGTTATGTTCTCCTTATGAATGTGTATATCAGACACAAATCATTACATGAAATTCAAATGCATTAAGACAATTAAGTGTGATTGTGGTTATACTGACCACATGCTGAAAATGTACCAAGTATGGTATATTATAAATTGATACTGTGATTTTGTTAAATAGTATGAGGAATTGGTTATGGAATTGTTAATTCACAATATATAAACCAAGTCATTAGAAAGAAATTTTGAAAATTTGACATTTTTGCCTGAGGAAGTATCAATTTTCAGTTTGAATTTCCAGAACTTCCTCAGGAGAAAAATTAAGTTTTGAGAAGTTTTTCCTAAGGAAGCTTGTGTATTCAAGTCCATTTCAATTATTTTTATTGAATTAGCAAAGAAATTGGCAAGCATCAGTGCAAATATAGTCATGAAATTTCAGGCAACAACAACAGCATAGTGCCAATTTCCCTGAGGAACTCAAATAATAATATCATAGTGTTTCAAGTTCAATAAATACAAAAATGAAATTTTCTAGGGAAGTTAAGTTTTTCAAATAAATTTTAGCATCAAATTGCTAAAATTTCTTTATGCATCGGGGAAAATTCAACACAATTCAACAAAGTCCACATATTCAAGCAAATTCCTCATTTAATTCAAAATTTGCCTAGAGTAAAAATTCAAAGAACATTCAACAAATAGGAAATCTTACCTCTCATTCTTCTTGACTATGCTTAGGAAAAATCTTTTTTCTAATTCTGGAGACAGAGCTTGAGAATGAAATCATTTGGATTTTTCTCTAAGGAAATTTTCCCATATGCACAAAAAATTATTTTAATGTTCGCTTTAGATGTTACTATCGCTACCGATGCTACCTGCTCTTGCTCCGGCGGTTGAGCGGTGGCATCATGTGGTGATGGCAACTCAAGCAATGTTATAGATGATGATCGGTGTGCTAGTGACGGTCAAGGGCTAACGTCGAGCCGTGGAGCTCCTCCTATTACGTCACCCCATTTGTTCACTAATGCTGCCTGACCATAAGCCTGCTGTAACTCCTGCTCCGGCCAAGTGGCGACGAGTGGTGAGGCGGTGAGCGGCTAGCGCATGGTGGTCGATATGGTTGGTGGAGATGGAATGCTGCTACGAGCTCTGTTATGCATACTGGAGACAGCGCACTTACTGCTGCTACTATTGATCTCATGCATTGGGCATTAGTGGTTGCTCCTGTTTCTACTGCTATCTACCCATGTTGATTCAATTGTGGTAAGGCAATCTTTGGGCTTCCATTCCTATAATTTGGGGGAGGAGGGATTTGTGAAAATTATTCCTTTTTGTGTGGAGGAAGAAGGAGAGGAAAAATGAAATTTTTTATTTTTAAAAATAATGAATTTATTTTAGGAAAGGGATTTTAAAGATTTTGGAAATTAGAATTTTTTTTGGGGGGAAAAAAGGAGAATTTATTTAGGATTTCTTTTTAGAGTTAGAAATTAGAGAAAAATTTGAATTTAGAATAAAATAAATTTTGCCTGAGGAGGATTTTACAGTAGTTTTGTTTTAGGAATCTAAAGCATAAAATTTTGAAGCCCATAATGTCCGATCTTTTAAATGTTCCTATTGATTCAGACAAGTTTGGTGGTTACATTCCCATTCTTTGTGGATTTGTTTGTCACTACGAGCTGTAAGATCTTTGTGATATGCGATGTAGGCCACTTTAGGTCTCACTATTGGAGAATTTGAGTTGAAAATTTTAATTTACATGTTTATAAGTTTTGGACCAAGCTGACAACATGTGTGGGGCATTATTTGTACCTAAAAGTTAATTTTGAGCTTGAAAATATAAATTTGTTGAATTAATTTTTTTTTTTGGATAAATGGCCTACTAAATCACCAAGCCCATTTAAAAGCTCATTTTTTGGTGATCAAACATCAAGTCATTAGAAGATTTTGAAGGAAGTGTCTTACAAGCAAAGTCATGTAATGTAGTATAACTGTGCATTAACTACCTCAGAATGACTGCTGGATTTTCACGCACTGGCTAAGGATGTGGTTCCTCAGTGAAATAAAAACAATAGTGGCGGAGATAAAGAACAACACTCAACATCATCGAACAACTTAGAAATCAATCAATCAATCAACAACAACCAAATCAAGAATCTATTTTATAAATTCTAGTTTTAACTCTAGTTTTTCATTAAGCCAAAATTTTCTTTTAATTTTATAATCTTTTTTTCAGCCTTCCTTAGTATATTAGTTTACTGTAATCGTTATTTTCCAAAAAAAATCAATACAAAAATTTGCATTTCCAATTTCAAGTTCTATTTTCATTTTCAATCTAAATATCATGACATCCAAATGAATTGTAGTAAAGAAGTTTAAGGATCCACTACATTTGATTAGAAGTCAGTATTCGTACAATTAAGGAAATTCTCATCTGGCACATCCGTAAGTCTGAAAATAAACCCAACAGGAAGATATATTATATTTACTTCCTAGCTCTATCTCTATTAATCATGTCTCTAAGAGTGCAAAAAAGCTTGCACATGTGTTAGCTAAGAATGCTGGTGATAGTTGTGAATATTGGTTTAATATATTGCCTACATTTGCTTTATCTGCTTATGCTACTGATGTATCTCTCTTTGAGTAATGAAATGTTGTTTCTTTCAAAAAAAAACTTGGATTGAGGATTAGCCATAAAAATAAGTTAGGTGTGGTGAACAAGCCTTTGTAAAAGACATTAAGTTGGTATTGGAACTCCAATTATGAATTGGAAAAGTAAACATGAGGACAATGGTAGCTCGAACTATAATAAAATATTTCTGCAAAATCTCCTCTCTTATTCAATCTCTTAAAATTTCAACAAAGTAAAAAATTTATAAGCATCCACTCAATCTACTTCTTATGTGCATAGGGACAAGCTTCTAAAATCAAACAACCAATTGACCTATATCAAATACTAATTTACATAAATAACCTTAAAGCTATAAGAGTCTTATAAAACCTTTCAATTTTTGTGCTAACATTTAGGATGATTCTCACATTGAAAGATTACAAAATATGAAAAGAGATTATAAATGACTCTCACAATAATGTCATTAACGTGAAAATTGGAGAAGATAAAGCATACACCAATTTTTCATGGGAATTTAAGAGTGGAAAAATCCAACCAACCATGCACCAACAAGAATGCCACTAGCCCTCATTGCCAAAGAGAAAATTTAGGTGGCCTTAAAATGAAGAGCTTAACTTCTCTAATGAACAAAGATTGCATGAGAGACCTAGTTCTAAAATGAGAGATCCAAGAGTGAAGAAGAATATTACCCATAACCATCTAAACAACCTCTTCAGAAAGTCTTAATTTTGTACCAACAATATCTATTTACGTTCCCATTATTAGGAAGAATGCAGTCTAATAAACTTTACTAAACATAGTCATGGTTTAGAAATTATATAAGTTAAATACATTATTATTGGGGTAAAATACAGAAAAGGGCCTTGTGGTTTAATACATTTACAATTTGTTAGTGAATTTTTTGCCCATTTTCATCTTATGTGGCACTAACGTGGCGTCAATTTTCACCTAACACGAGAATGTAAATTGCAAAAAAGCCCCACATAAGGCCCATGGGAAAAATAGCCTAAGGACTTTGAATCATGGGAACTATGTCAAGGCTTGGAATCAACTCCTAGGTAAGCCTCCTTGTCCAGAAGTCATTCATGGCCCTTAATGGTAAGCCTATGGCGAAATCCAAAAAATTAAGGATGAGATGGGAAAGTCTATCAAGAGGGATAAAGACTTAAAACACAGAGTGAGACATTCGGCCCAATAATTAGTCTTTTAAACCGATCAAGACAAGCCCTATTCCCGAAGAAATGAAGTGGTCTACTACTAAAGCTCGAACCCAAATATGTTAACCCTAGGGTTAATTCTCACAACCTTTGAAAAAGTATATAAGGGGCTATAATTTTTAGAAGAATGGATCTGATCATCTACACACAGAAAACCCTTATTTTTGCTCCGTCAAGAAACTTTAGGAGTAACATAACTTAGCATTTCCAGTCTCGATGACTATTGTTGTTTCACCCAGTCAGTGACGATTGCTACCTATATCTCCACTGGTATAAGTGGTTGACGTCGTTTGTCTAACTACTAAACCCAACTCCTTCATATCAGGAGCTCTCGGTGACAACTTAGCCTACAAATTAGAAAGAGATCCATCTAGTGCCTTAGAGGTGAAGACTGACAGAGAAATTACCATTCACTTCTCAAGACACATATCCAATCTTAGGTTTATTCTTGTATCCATTGGTCTATTTTCATTTCTCTTTGTTTTAAGCATTGTATCAAGAAAAAATACCAAAAAAATCACTATTTAGATTAATATTATTAAATTTTAATACATACTTTATTTTGAATATCATATTCTTTGTTTGTGTTTGTGATTAACTAGCCTAGACTAATACGAGGAACCCTAAAACCTGATTTTATCAGACTGAGAACATTTGGACCAATAAACCAGTATCTAAGTGCCCTTAATAGCTTGGGATTCTCAAATTCTACACAAACAGAATTGGCACACCTAGTGGGACCTCTCTAGAATAGTAATATGGCTAGAAAGCATAAATAGACTAAGAAAACTAGTGATATCTCTAATAATCCCAATGACCCTTTTGACTGAAGGAGATATGAATACTCGGCCTTGAGAAGTCATCATTCCCGGGGGGTTACCACTCCCTTCCGGAGGCGATATAACTGAGGGTGAGACTACATAGGATGAGTATAATTATGACATTGAGCCACACAGGCTAAGGTCATTATCCGACGCTGATATCAACGCTATTGGATCGGTGGTAACTAATGCGACCACAGACATGTATAAATGACTAATGAACCAAATGGCTTAGATCATGTATCCCCTCCTTGAGGAAAATAGAGATGCACATAATAGGGTGTTTAACACTGTAAAGGCTTTCCAAGACTCAATCATGAACTTCAACAATTTACTTGGTAGGAGGTGCAATGATATTGTCGCAAACAGGGGAGCCCTTCCTCGATAAAATCAGTCACATCTAGTCTATAATAAACTACAATATAGGGAGGTCAAAATTACACAAAGGCAACATCTCGGCTAGGGACAATAGGTCGACGTCCAAGGCCAATATCCATTGAACTAACAGTCTGTCCTCCCCCCCCCCCTTGAGTTTAAAATATCGGCCAAGGATACCAGCAAGGAGACTCGGGTCGATACTGATAGCCTGCAGCACAACCATGTCAAGCTATCTGCCAAGTT
>CAOJBK011114013.1:0-10447 GCA_948294925.1 Codiaeum variegatum | reverse complement strand
AATACCTCAACTCCCTACTTCGTCTAGCTCCTCAAGTGTGAAGTCTCTAGCTTGACTCACACCGAAGCTATCCCAATGGCTTGTGTCTCCTTTTCTTCTTGAAGAAGCTTGAACCCTCTCTTAGTCGCCTAATTGTTTGGTTCTTGCTTCTTACTTGAGAACTTGAGACCTTTAGGGATTTGATTGGACTTTGATTCAACACACTCTCCTTCCTAAGGATTTACAAGTAAAGTTTATAGTTGAAGAAGTTTTCTTCAAAAATAAACTCCCTCTCACTAAATGGTGTGTTTAATTTGAACTTTCTCTCTCTAACTCTTAGAGAGTTTCTCATTCTAGCTATTTGGATAAGAAGATGAATAGTAAAAGAGTTTAAATTGTCTTAGGCAAAAGATGATACACGTCTACTTATATACCCATACTCTTGAACCTAATCTTTCTTAAATTAAGAAAAAGTTAGGCAAGATGAAGATGGTTACTTATGCTAGTAACCAATTGACTTATTGACTAATTAATTAGTAAATTAATTAATGTTATTAGCATAAGTGAGTAGTAGGAATCATTTTTGCCAATAATTAATTACATCTCATGTAGATTAATTATCAAATACCTTAGTCTATATCAATTTAGTCATGCCCATTTGTATCTTATACAAACTATGAGATAATTGAATAAATCTCACTATAAATTAGACTTCAAGATATGTTAGGATCTTTATAAATTTAATTACAAATCTAACCCAAAGAAAGTTAATAATTAATTAAACTCTTAAATCAATTATTAACATGGTTACAGATAAAAGCCATGGGAAATGCTTTATGGTGTGTGACTTACTAGGTTCATGTTCTAATTAGCAATGGAATAAAGAAAACTCTTTTCTTCACACCAAGTATGTAGTCCATAGTTTATACTCAGTCCCATAAGACGTGAGTGACGTCTAACATAAGATGTCACGACTACCTAATTAGAAATGAATGTTGATGATTAAACACTTGACATTTCATGGACCTCTTGATTATAATTATCATGCACTCGAATCCCTTAATTACGATTTTTCGATCTTAGCTAGGGTCATGGAATAGTCAAACCCTATATGTTAGATAATATGACTTCTATCTTATTCTAATTCTCGATAACCAATTGACTTGTTGACTAATTAATTAGTAAATTAATTAATGTTATTAGCATAAGTTGGTAGTAGGAATCATTTTTTCCAATAATTAATTACATCTCATGTAGATTAATTATCAAATACCTTAGTCTATATCAATTTAATCATGCACATTTGTATCTCATACAAACTATAAGATAATTGAATAAATCCCACTACAAATTAGAATTCAAGACATGTTAGGATCTTTGTAAATTTAATTACAAGTCTAACCCAATGAAAGTTAATAATTAATTAAACTCTTAAATCAATTATTAACATGGTTAAAAATAATGCCATAGGAAATGCTTTATGCTGTGTGACTTACTAGGTTCATGTTCTAATTAGCAATGGAATAAAGAAAACTCTTTTCTTCACACCAAGTACATAATCCACAGTTTATACTCAATCCCATTAGTCGTGAGTGACGTCTAACATAACATGTCACAACTACCTAATTAGAAATGAATGTTGATGATTTAATACTTGACATTTTATGGACCTCTTGATTATAATTATCATGCCCTCGAATCCCTTCATTACGAATTTTCGATCTTAGCTAGGGTCATGGAATAATCAAACCCTATATGCTAGATAATATGACTTCTATTCGATTCTAATTCTTGATAAACTGATTTATACTAGAAACTCTTTTTAGTGAATCTTTACTACCTTGGCCTAGGATTTGTGAATTGAGAACAACCAAACGTTATAGGATTCCTTCCTTATTAATCCAAGTTAATGAATTCTATCTTGAAGATCACTTATCTCAACATACTACTAATTATGGCCACCATATGCCATATACTAATACTTGATTTGCATCAGTATGTAAGCAATAATAAACCATATCCACCAATATGTTAGATAACATGTCACCATAAGTCAAAGGATTATATGCACAATTATAATCTAGATGATCAGACATTGACTGGCGGATAAAACCCGTGTGTCTATCATCTAATGTGACTATTCAACTTACTCATCTCAAGAGTGTCCATGTGTTGTCATGACATCAAATGTTTATCGTGTGAGACTCATTACCTCCATAATAATAAGTATCTAATACTTGTCATGGATGACAATAGAGGTGACGATCTCTCCGGATTAATGACATTCCTACCAATAATTATATGATCATGAACTTACTTTAAAGTCTATGATAAAAAGAATCTGTCTCCAAATTTCCAAACTCTTTGAGAATAGATTCTCTTATATAGAACTTAAGGAACATACATACGTAATGCGATAAAATGAAAACGATCATTAAAAAGAAAACATATATATTTATATTAAGGGATTAAGATTACAACTATATTCCTAAAGTATAGGCTCTAGGGAAAACAACCCTAACATCATTTGCCTCTCTCAAGAGCCACTAATCTCTGATGGCTAATATTTTTTTGAACTTTTCAATGGGAACCTTATTCTTGCCTCTCCCTTTCTTCCTAATACTTTTCTTCTCACTCTCGGGCTTTCACATTTCTTTCCTGTAACTCATCTCTCTTTTTGGGATCAATTCCTGTAGCCATCAGGAGCCATTCTATCTCATGTTGTCTCTGCAGTCTCCTTTTTTGTGTGTAGCTTAAGACTGGCCTTTGAGTTCTTTTGCTATAGCCAATCCTTGAGAAGACACTACTGGAATTTAAATCCTGGGAATTGGGCTAGTGTTGCTCCCATTTTTCTACGGTCTTGAAATTTTGAGGTACCCTCTTCTCAGGATTGGCCTTTGTCATTACCACCTCAGGAACATGTGTTATTCTTACCACTTCTGCATAGCTTTTTTCTCTATGCCTCTCTGGGAATTACAACTTCTGGTGAACTATTCTCTTCGAATATTGAAGCCTTTGATGAACAAGGCACTTCTCCTTTCCATCAATCAGAGCTTACCTCTTTTTTAGGGTCTGAGGTAAAGGGGAAACCTCCTTTCTTTTAGGAATAACCTCTAATTCTACCCTATAGTTTGGACAAGTGAGGCATACTTCATAACCTTTGTTCTCATTCTTATGGATTTCATTTTTAAGGTGTTTTTTTTTATCGAGATCAAGCTTTATCCTAGGCCGATGAAGATGGTTTTATGGCTTTCCTGGTCCTAAAGGAGTAACAGTAACCATTCCCACCTTAATCCTGATCTTGGGCCCTTTAAGGAAAGGAGTTGTCTCGACAACAGTCTTGTCTTTCCCAGGGAATAAAAGTCATCCCTCCTTGATGGCATTCTATATCACTTTTCTGAAGGTAATATAAGTTTTGGTACAATGTTTATCCATATTGTGCCACTTATGATACATCTTTAGTCTTTCCTTAGGAGGTGGGATTACATGCCCAAAACTTAGCTTGATTTAACCTTTTTTTAAGAGCAGGTCAAAAATTTCCTCGACCTTGGAGATATCAAAGGCATACTCCTTAGCTAACTTGTTCATATCCTGCTTCTTCTTATGTTAAGACCTTAAAGTATGGCATGAGAATAGAGCCCTAGGTTTTAGCTCAGCCACATAAATATTTACCTCCTCTTCCAATTGAGATTCCTCATTGGAGCCTAAGTACGCTACATGCTCTTTGTAGTAAGAACGTATTGGTTTCTTTTACTCTTTTTCTTTAAGAAATCTTTCATAACTCATCACTCGGTCTAATGGGTCATATAAATCATAAAACTTTTGGCCTAGAATTTCTCCCTAATAGCTATATTCATGCCCCCAAAAGCAAGCTCTACTAGTTTTGACTCTAGGACTCTTGTTGGGCACTGAATCTATAATTTTCTAAACCTGGCCACATATTTCTCAGTTGCTTCACCTAAATTCTGGGTGATCTTGGCCAGATCAGCCAAGGTGGTGTTTGACTATGAGCTATAGAATTCGTCGGTGAAGGCACAAACCATCTCTTCCCAAGAATTAATGCTTTGTGTGTGGAGGCAACTATAACATTCGAATGTGATGCCCGTGAGAGAATTAGCAAACAATCTAAGCTTGAGAAAACCACTGTATGAAGCCTCACCACACTACACTATGAATCGCAAAAGGTGTTTCCTGGTACTGACAATGTCATCCCTAAAAAATAATGTGAAGTCCAATGTCTTGTACCCTATGAGAAAGGGATTAAATGCATTTATATACTCAAGGTATGGCTGTCCATATGGTTCCCTTGGGTGTCTACCAAGTTGCACTCCTATCATTCTCATTCCATTGCCCAGCATTCTAACATCCAGGGTTGGGCAATTATTGTTGAGAATAAGATTCAAATGGTTGCCCTAAGGTGGAGCATAGGCCATATGGTCAGCCTGGTAAGGTGCCTGATGTTGCATGGGATAGGGCATAAGGGCATGGATTGGAGGAATAAGTTATTATTGTTGTTGATATTGGCTTGGGTCTCCTTGATGATAGCCCTGGCCGATAGCTTGAGCTTGAGGGTATATAAGGGGTTCATGTTGTTAATATCGGCCTGGGTTTTCTAGTGGATAACCCTGGCTGATAACCGGTATAGGAGGAGGCATGGGTCTTGAACCTTGACCGATATTCTATGCTTGGGGAGGTTCATGCTATTGATGCAGATATTGATCTAGGTTCTCCTGTGGTTGCCCCTGACCAATATTCTACCTTTGTGTAACTCTAACCTCTCTATATTATAACTCATTTTAAATCGGCTATAGCTAGTTTTGTCGGGGTGGGCTTCCCCTGTTGATAGCAATGCCATTATACCTCATAGCAAGCAAGTTGTTAAAGTTTTCCATCGACTCGTTGAAAGTCTGAATAGTGTTATATACCCTGTTCTGAGCATCCTTATTTTCTTCAAGGAGAGGACGTATGACCTAGACCATCTGGTTCATTAGGCCTGTATACATGTCTATGTTCGCAGTTGCTACCGTCATTCTAATTGCATTGATATTGGTGTAAAAGAATTTTCTTGGCCTTGATGGTACGATGTCACGATTGAATTCATCTTTAGTTTCCCCTTCCGTTGTATTACCTTGGGAGGGTCTGGTAATACCCCTGATATGATAACCTCTCGAGGCCGAGTTTTAGTTCGATCGCACCTACAGTCATAGAATCAATGGGGTTATTAGAAGAATCATCAATTTTCTTAGTCTATTACTGATATTTACCCACCATATTACAATTTTAGGAAAGTCCCACTGGGCATGCCAATTTTGTTTATGTTAGAATTTAGGTCCCGAGCCGTTTAGGGCACTCGGATCAGAGTAAATTGGTCTAAGTGTTCTTAGTCTGATTTAATTAGGTTTATCAGGTTCCCCATGTTAATCTAGGCGGATTTATCAACAATACAAACTAAGAATATGAAATCCAAATATAGGTTATATTAACACCCCAAAAAGTAATAGTCCAAATAATGAATCTTTTTAGTATTTTTATAGTTTAATTACAATATTAAAATATAATATTGAATGAAAATAGACTAAAGAATACAAGATGGTAAACCAAAGTCTGGATATGCGTCCTTGGAAGGGATGAGGACGTCTCCATTGATCTTCTCTCCCAAGGCTCTAACTGAATCTTCTCTCTCAGATATAGGCAACAGTGTCACCGGGAGCTCCTGACTTAAAGGAGATGTGTGGCATCTAGGTCATGCCATTAACCCCTTATGTCGGTGGAGATATAGGCACTCACCATAACTCTTTTGGATGATACTATAGCAGCCACAGGTGACTGGAAGAAGCTAAGTTAATGTCCACTCCTAGGGTTTTTACCTGAGCAAAGATAGGCTTTTGAGTAATAAAGATCGGATCCCTTACCTTTAGGGATAAGAGCCCTTTATATAGCATTCCTTCTAAGGAGGTGGAGTCTTGTCTTAATTTCTTTTGGAGTGGGCTTGGGCTTAGATTTGGCTTCTTGACATAGGCCTGCAATTTAAGAGCTCTACGGGGTTTAGTTCGGGGCCTGGAGAATGGGCTTTAGGGCCGATATCAGCCTAGGATGGTCCCTCTGGATTTTAGGTTGACCATTTACCTAAAGGCTTTGTGTTTCATAGCCTTTATGGAGGCTACTCCCTTAGTGACCGATGAGCCTCGCCTTGGGGCTTAACTTCATGGACCTTGCCTATAGCTAATCTCCACATGTCCCCTTGGATTCAGGCTCTCGATTATGGATATCTCCATGTGCCTTCAAATCGAGGTTCATAGGTTGAGGGCTTTCATATGTCTAGGGTGAGGGTTTATCCCTTAAGGCGTGATCGCCATGGGTCTTCATAGGCTTGATTTATGGGCTGTTGTTAACAAGTACTTAACTTTTTTAACACAATTATCGTATCTTTGTAGTTGGACAGCTTGCAAGTTAATAGTTTGGAATGATTTTGCAAATGAATAAGGCAATGAAATATAAATATTGTTATTGTCGCATGTGATATTCACATAAAGTACTTTCATGGTAAGCTTATATAATATTAGTCTGCCAATTATAATCTTAAATACTTTCATATACTTTTATATACCATATGTTAATATATAATCCATTTTTTTCTATAAATAAGTCCTCTCTTAATGACTAGGTATCTAAGTAAAATTTATATCAATCAACATGTTGATAGTTGTAATGCATTCATAGGTTTCATAAGAATACCTTAGCCATGGAAAAGGTCAATTGGCTTTGCCCAATCTCTACATTTTCATTACATAAGTCAATAAAGATTTGAAATTCTCAAATAATTTGAAATTATAGAGTTCTCATATGTAACCCATATAATATTATACTCTTACTCTCATAAATTTGTTCAAATTTATATATTTCAATCATACTTTAGAAATTATATACCTCTATTTATTTCTATGCTTACATTTTAGCAGGTGCAATACTTTCGCATCATTACTTCCATCAAACTAGCCCAGTCTATTGAGAATATTGTATATGTTGCATAAAGCAAATGTCGAATGAAGACCGAATACTTGGATAGATTTCCAATATGCCTAGATTAATAAGTGTTGAAATTATTTCGAGGTATATATTTGATTTATTACTAATATCTTCAATGTTAAAATAAACTAAATATTTATTGAATTGGAAGTTGTTACTTCATTTAACAATTACTAATATAAGCAGCTTTATAAATGTTTTATTATTTAATGATGAAGTTGAGTTTATCGTTAAAAAAACTGAAACTGAAGTTAAATCTATACTTTGACAGGCTTATTACCAATGACCTTAATTTCCACCTTTATCTATGAAGTTAATGCATCCATTTTTTACTAACTCAATTTTTTTTATTATGTAGTCAAATGATAAGATGCTCATGATACACATATTTCAAAATTTGGCTTATGAGAATTATGTATTCATGTTACTCCCACCAATCACATCAACTCAACTTAAACATTTTCATAACATTGATTTTGTTATAAAAGTTAATTGGGAAGAAGATTGTAAGTGGTCGTTCAAATCAAGGTGTAATCTATCGAATAAAATTTAATATTTTTATATTGATTTCTGTATATTTTTAAATCAAGCTAATTGTCATAGTTTCTATTTATTTCATGTATGTAGAAATTCAACTATAGTTCACATTAACATGAAAAGACTTGACTATGGAGCAGTGGAAGATAAATTTGTTGTATCTAATTTGATTTTTTTTTTCTCAATTAAATACATTACTTATGAATTATGTTTTCATATTTTATGTTGATATTGTATAGTACATCATACATTTATTATAAATTTTGATTATTCTTTTATTTAGATTAATTGTAAAATACAATAGTTGCTAATTATTTTTTAATTGAATTTATTTACATTTCAATTATTTATAAAATTACATGCAACACGTGCAATAAAATGTTAGTAATACTTTTGTTTTTCAAATGATAGAAAGGTATTACTACCAATTATGATGAAGATACAACATATGGTTAAGCCGAGACAAGATAGAAGGATCATTTTGATCTTGAACATGATGAGAGAGAGCATTCTTAGCCACTAAATGAGCAGTCCAATTACAATCCCTGGGTATAAAACTAAATATAATACAATTACAATCTTTTGCCAACTTTATAATGCGTGCATTATGATACCCATTTGGCTATCTACTTTTTTCAACTCCGGAATCATGTGAATAGCGTGGAAATCACTTTTAACCCAGACCACTTGAAGACAAGATTTTAGACTTGAGCTTATAGCTTATCTAATAGCTAGCAGTTCAAGGAGAAATGGTGAAGAAATGCTATGTATTTTCAAACTTATGACATTTACAATAACTCCTGTGAAGTCTCTATACAGTTGCTATTGCACCATAGGATGACTAATAACTAACACTAGCATCACAACTCTATTTAAGCATGCCTCTATATGGGGAGACCTTCTATCGTTCTTCTGGCTAAGGTCAAAGGGTATTGAAGCATCCATATCTATCTGTAATTTCCTCTTAGATTTCCCTTATAAGCATCCTTGCATTCTAATTTCCATCATGAAAAAGCAAGTTGTTCCTTGCCTTCCATAATCTCAACATCATTAAGTCAGCGTTGGTTAGGAATCCTTCACCATCCTACACTTATTTTGATTTACTAAAGAACTAATACCAATAGTCCTTCATGCTAGCTTCTAGAACTATCATTAATTGAATGGTAATTGGGGAGTCAAACCATACTTGTTAAGCTTTCGGACAATCTATGAATATATGCATATAAAAATCGAATGTCCCACATAATTTACAATTGCCATCTGCCTTTGCAATTCTTGATTTAATTATTTGCTCCGGTAGGCAGGCCATTAAAACCATACGCCATAAGAACATTTGTACTTTTCTTGGCACCTTTACATTCCATAAAGCTTTCTAAAGTCTCGATCATTACTGTTGTCGATCCTTGCCCATTCTCTTACACCCAACATTAATAATTAGCAACATGGTACCCTGTTTTAGCGTTATAACTACCTAATTTAGTGAAGTGCCATGCTGCTCTATCTCTCTAGTTAGTAATTACAATGGGGATTTTAAGAATCTTATCCAAATCCTCAACACTAAAAATTCTTCTAAGGTCCTCCTCATCCCATGCCTTTAACTCCTGGTTGATGAAGAAATACACCAAAGTATGACATTGATTAGGATTAAAGATACAAGCCAGCCAAAGGTCTTGATTATCAGAGATCCACGAGTCAATAAAAGGATACATAGAAAGGCCATTTCCAATTCTCTAATAAATTCCTTTTTCTATGACCTTTCTACCATAAAGAATACTTTTCCATGCCCAAGATGGTTTGGAACATTTTTAGCCTGAAGGATGGAAGAATTCAGAAAATATTTCCCTTTAAGAACACTAGTCATTAGAGATTTTGGTCTCATAAGAATTCTCCATCCTTTCTTAGCAAGCATCGTAAGGTTAAAAGCTTTAAAATCATGAAACTCGAGACCACCCTTTAGCTTAGACTGACAAGCACTCTTTTAAGAAATCCATTGCATTTTATTCCCATGCTCATTATTCCCCCACAAAAATCTAGCAGTAATTTTACTAAGCTCTTTACAGAATCCATTCGGCATTTTGAAACATGCCATAACATAAATAGGAATGGCTGATACTATGGATTTTTTAAGCACTTCTTTTCCAGCTTGAGATAATAATTTCTGCTTCCAACCTATAATTTTATGCTCAACTTTTTGCCTTAATTCTTGAAAAGTCTGATTTTTTTATTTAGTCATGATGGAAGGTAACTTGAGATACTTGTCTTGAGATAGGTTGTTTGGGATATTCAAGATATTAAGCAAATAATTGTGCACTTCTTCTGGGGTATTTTTGCTAAAAAAAAAAGACAAATGATTTCTCAAGATTAATGTACTACCCACTACCATATGTATAATCTTGAAGGGTATCCTTTTCTTTATTGGCATTATGGACGTTAGCCCTACAGAAAATAGAAGAATCATCAACAAATAAAAAGTGAGTAACTGAAGGTCTTCTTCTAGCTATTTGCACTCCTTGGATATGGTCATTGTCTTTAGCTCTTCTAATGAGATATGGAAAAGTCCTTGAGCACAAAGGATGAAAAGGTAGGGGGAAAGGGGATCGCCTTGACGCAACCCTCTATGTGGTATAAGAAAACCATTGACATTCTCATTAGTTTTGCAAGAGTACGAGATAGTGGAGACACATTCCATGATCCAATTAATCCAAATGTTATCAAAAATCCATGCAAGTAGAGCCTTCTCAAGAAATTCCCATTAAAGTCTATTATAAGCTTTATTGAGGTCTAACTTGATGGCCATGTCCTTTTTAGGCCCCCTTCGGTTTTAAGGTTGTGGATGATTTCATGGGCTATCAATATATCATCAAATATGAGCCTTCCTCTGATAAACACACTTTGGTGTTCATTG
>CAOJBK011113619.1:0-15268 GCA_948294925.1 Codiaeum variegatum | reverse complement strand
GAAAAAAAAATCAGACATAAATTAACCTAATTTAACTAAATTTGATTGACAAAAATGCATAAACAAATAAACCTAATTTAGCAATGAATCAGTACTAACCACTTGACCCAATTATATTTGAAACTGCTTCTTCTTCGTCTTGTCCTGCTGGTGCTGAACTTGGTTTCAAATGATTTGCTAAGTGATCCTTATCTTGATTTCTTATAGTGTTAAATTCCTTCACAGGCTTAAGGTATTGGTATTCAATAACAGAAACTCCATCAAAGTGTGAATAAAAGCTTTCAAAACACACTTAGAAGAAAAGAAATATCAAATTAATGATGTACTATAGCAACTTCAAGAATTAGATAATCTATATGTATATGAACCAAACTGATTCAATATCTGACAGTGAGTAGCATATAAAAAAGTGGGAATGCAAACAACAAATTTAAAGGCAAGAAATAAATAATTAAAATTTCACTCTCAGTTATCACATATGCACAGAAAAATAAATAAAATTAAATTCTTAAAACCAAATTTCTCATCAATTAAACCAAAATAATAGATTCAAAATCAATTTGACAAAAAAATTCAAAAAAAAACATATGTTAAACATCAAAACCTAATAATATTAAATAATATTTTTTAAAAAAAATTAAGACATCTTGGACTGAACAGCATCGGTCGAGTGCAGGTGGTTAACAAGCAGCATCCGATTCCGTTGGAGAATCTCTAAATCGAATGTCAAGTGGTTAGATATTCTTACGTTTTGAGGAAAAGGATTAATTGTTACCTACCGAGAATGGACGACGGACGGCGAATGACCGACGAAGGCCAGTAGATGGGCGGCGGTGAGCGAGAGGGGTATGAAATTTCGCAGAGGAAAAGTGATTCTGTGAAAAAATGAATATGTTCTTAGGGGGGGATTTTATAATTAAAAGTTACTGACCCTTTACTGACGCCAAAATGGCGCCAGTAATTTTTTTTTTTTACTGGCGGCGTCAGTAACAAATTTTTTTTTCCTGAGGTGTTACTGACGCAAAAATGCGTCAGTAACGTTATTTTGCCCCGCGACTTTACGTAAAAAATTTTCATTCCCGCCCATGTATTTCTGAAGATTTACTGACGCCAAATTGCGTCAGTAAATTTTTTTTCAATTTCTGACTCTTTAACGACGCTAAAAATGGCGTCAGTAAATTAATTAATTTTTTTTTGGCATCAATAGGGGGTCAGTAACGTTAATTTTGGCGTCAATAATTGCGTCAGTAATTTGCGTCAGTAAATTAATTAATTAATTTTTTTATGTCAGTAGGGGGTCAGTAACGTTATTTTTGGCGTCAATAATTACTGACGCTAAAAATTGCGTCAGTAAAATCAAAATTTTTTGTAGTGTATATTCAATTTATTTCACCTTTTTCCAAAAAGGATAAAAAGAAAGGAATAGGGAAAAGTTTATGTTTTAATGAATCACACGTAGAGATATGGATAACATACAAAGAGTTAGAGGTATGTCATAACTAATTGATTGAGCAGCAGCTCGTAAACCACCTAAAAAGGAATATTTATTATAACATCACTTATTCTACTGGATTTTAAGGAGCCTTTCATGCATAATATGATTGGATCTGATCATAGAAAAAATTATCTTCAAGCGAATTGGCATATCCTTTATCCTCTTTATGGGCCCTAAACAATGGTTGGGACAAAGACACGTTTAGTTATTAATTCTAATATGGTGGATAAAGGCATATATCTGCACATCCAAATCAATAGTCCAAGTTACACACTCCCATAATCCATTTTTCTCTTAGGAAAATTCGCTTCAACTGTTCATGGCAAACTGTTCTGGGCTTTGGAAGTCTTAGAGAAAGCCTCCTTTCTGTAGTGTCGTAGTAAAATTCTGGAAGAAAATAAGTGTTAGCATAGCTTTTTTTTAAGACTTCCTTTACTTTAGGAGGCTAGAAAGTGTTCTAAGGTCTCTTAGAGCCTAATTCTCATGTCTTCACTCATTGATTAGCCTATATGAGAGTTAAGCAAAGCTAGAATCAGTGAGCGATAAAAAAAACCTTGAGAGTATAGTTTTATTTTAATCATCATATCACTGTTGAGTGCATTATCTGAGATGATTTACTTTTGAAGTCTGTATCGACAGATGATGTTGTTCTTTAGGAAGAGACTAACCACCTTCTCTATGACATGGTCATATGAAGCTGCTTCAATCCATATGGTGAAATAGTCTATGGTGACTAGGATGAAGTGATGCCCTTTGGTTGCTTTTGGAGTGATGGTGCCTATCACATCACCTATGTTGAAAAAAGGCCAAGAAGCTGACATGATTTGTAATTCCTTTGGTGGAGCTAGGATGACATCACTATGTATCTAACACTTATGGCATTGGTGAATGTACTTGACACAATTAGATTCCATGGTCATCTAGTAGTAGCCCATATAGAGGATATTTTTGGTGAGCATGTGGTTGTTCATGTGGAGTGCCACAAAACTTACATGAAATATTCTTCAAAAGCAATATATATACAAACACCTTATGACAAAACATATTAGTTGCTATATTTAAAGTAAGGAAAGTGCAGAGGTAGAACTGCCAGTCAAGCTTTCCTAAAACATGCGAGCCTGTCTAACTTCCTATACATTCTGATTGGTTAACCGCTCCCCTGGTTAAGCAAAGCAGATGCTTCCCAGCCCAGTAATTTCGATTCCTAATAGATGGGCATAATCAAAGGAAAAGAATGATACTCTTCTACTCTTCTTTGAGTTCTAAAATGAGTATTTTGTTTTGTGAAGGGAATCTAGTTATATTTTATCAATCTATTTGTTATATCTCTCCTATTAAACAAGAAGATAGCAGACAATCTTTCCTAATTATCTTCTTTAAGAAGGCATTCCACCTATCCCATCCCACCTGCTAATGAGAGCAAGGTTTTTTTTCCACATCTGAAAAAATTAACTGCCTTTTGGACGAAATATATATATGGAGCCTCTAGCCCAGAGAACCATTTAATAAAGATATCGATTAACTGATTGCGACATAACTACAGTAATAAGGCCAAGTCAAGAGTAGTCAATGTCCCGAAAGTGAACAAATGGTCTTTCATTTCCCTAAGGCTGAGAAAGAAGATAGGGAAGGACTGAGTCTGTAGGACGATTGGAAAGACTTGCAACACTTGGAATATGTTTTATAGGAGTGACGCCCCTTAAAGTCTATTATACCCCTTACGCTGAAGTAAGGACTAGCAGCATTATAAGTAATTAAGAATGGTTGATGTCCCTAGTCTTATCACTTATATGCTTCTATCACACTCTTCTTTCGAAAGAATAACCCCAATGATGATGAATTAGGGTTGTTGAGCAGGTCAAGCCTGGGAAAGAATAGGAGGTCCTACACTCGCTCATAACCGCTTATTTAGTTGATATTGTTGGCGATGATAAAGCCCTAAATCTATCAAGAAAGACAATGCCCATCATACCTTTCGAGTATGTAAGTCATGCCATTCCAAGAGACATAATTTTTTCATAGCATCGCAGGTCCGAAGTTGCTACCTTGAAATACTAAACAAAGGTTTTCCTAACTCTATCTTCTCTCTTGATTACTGTATAAGTCTAGATCCTAGCTAGTGCATATAGAGAGGGCTTGATGAAGACCACCTCCCAGTTAGTGATTGGGCACACACTTTCTTTATGGCTTCCTTTAGAGGGAGATGAGCAAGACAGTAGCGCTGACCATCTTGATGGAGTAGTGGCCCTCACTTAATTTCTCAATTAATAAATGGGGGCTAAGATTTAGTATGCATTAGTAGCTATAAGCCCTATGAAAGCACATAAAAATGTGAGATAGGTAGCTCATAATAGGTGACCGTATAAGAGGCTCGGAAGATAGGTTTCTCTAAGGAGTAGTATGGCCCTCAATCGATTACCCTCCGGTTTAATCGTCTGGTTGGTTTCCCTTAAAGCGATAGCTCTATCGAAAGACCATTCTCACCTTAAACATAAGTTAGAAAAGGTTCATTAACTCCAATAAAACTAAGGTGCAAAAGGGAGTCAATTAACCCAGATATAAAGATCTTTTTCACTCTTAACTTACTTAACTCTCGGACTCGAAGACGAAGCCGAAGGGGAAGGGATTAGATACTACTAACACTAACATCTAAACTACTATTGTTTACTCGCTTGAGCCACTGACCCGAGCATCCCTAGCTGCCATTCAATATGCTCTCTCTGCCCTGAAATGCCGCCCCTCTCATTTTTTGCTATAGAGGAGCAGCTTGCGGTGCTAAGCTCACTATGAGGAGTATGCCTTTAGGTTGATCCCTCTATTGGGAATTAACATAGAATGATCGAAGAAACTAGATTGCATAGGCAAATAGAGAATATATGTGATTTAGACGAGACGACTCCTGTTTACGGGGGTAACCGATGTGTTCATAAGGGCTTATCCTCGGGCAATGATAGAGTTGTTGTTCATATTACTTTCCCGTAATCATTCTTCGACTCATCATTACTCTAGACGGTGAAGATGTTGTTGATTGTAAACCAATATTAGGTTATTTACACAAAGGAATGGAAAAAATTGAGAAATATTGAACAATTATACAATATTTGCCCTATGTAACATGTTGGGATTATTTGGCTACTATGTTCACTGAAGCAATAATAGTAAATGGTCTAGAACTATTAGGAAATATTCAAGTACCTAAAAGAGCTAGCTATATCAGAGTAATTATGTTGGAATTGAGTCGTATAGCTTCATATTTATTATGGCTTGGCCCTTTTATGGTAGATATTGGGGCACAGACCTCTTTCTTCTATATTTTTAGAGAAAGAGAGTTAGTATATGATTTATTTAAAGCTACCACTAGTATGAAAATGATACATAATTTTTTTCACATCGGGGGGTGGGGGGGGTGGGGGGTGCTCATGGCTGGATAGATAAATGTTTGGAGTTTTCCAATTATTTTTTAACAGGAGTTGCTGAATATTAAAAACTTATTATATGAAATCCTATTCTTTTAAAATGAGTTGGAGTAGGTATCATTGGTATTGAAGAAGCAAGAAATTGGGGGTTATCAGGACCAATGCTACGAGCTTCGGGAATATAATAGGATCTTCATAAAGTTGATCATTATAAGTGTTACGAAAAATTTGATTGGGAAGTCTAGGGGCAAAAAGAAGGAGATTCATTAGCACATTATTTATTTCGAATTGGTGAAATGATGGAATCTATAAAAATTATTCAATGGGCTCCAGAAGGAATTTTAAGGGGGCCTATGAAAATTTAGAAACTCAGCATTTTGATAAAGAAAGGGGTCCAGATTGGAACGATTTCAAATATTGATTCGTTAAAACTTCTCCCACTTTTAAATTATTGAAACAAAAACTTTATGTAAGAGTCGAAGCCCCAAAAGGAGAGTTGGGAAATTTTCTAATAGGGGATCAGAGCGGTTTTCCTTGGAGATGGAAGATTCTCCCGTCGGATTATATCAATTTACAAATTCTTCCTAAATTAGTTAAAAGAATGAAATTGGCTGATATTATGACAATACTAGGTAGTATATATATCATTATGGGAGAAGTTGATAGTTGAAATGATAATTGATACAACAGAAGTACTAGCTATCAATTCGTTTTCTAAATTAGAATCCTTAACCAAGGTCTATAAAATTATAAAGGAGTTTATCCCTATTTTGACTCTTGAATTGGGAATCATGATGGGCATACGAGTAATTATATAGTTAGAAAGAGAAATATCTGTAGGGATACAACAACGTATTGGGCCTAAATATGCTGGCCCTTTAGGAGTTCTTCAAGCTCTGGCATATGAGACAAAACTAATTTTCAAAGAGAATCTTTTTCCATCCAGGGGGGATACCCATTTATTTAATATTGGACTATCCATAGTAGTCATATCAACTCTATTAAGCTATTCAGTAATTCCTTTTGGCTATCACTTTGTATTAACTTATCTAAATATTTGTATTTTTTTATGGATTGCCATTTCAAGTATTTCTCCCATTGGACTTCTTATGCCAGGATATGGATCAAATAATAAATATTCCTTTTTAGGTGGTCTATGGTCCGAAAATGCTTTTCTTGCAATGATCTCCATTGTATGGGTGACCTAGTCCACTGTGCGCTGCTTTGTATTCTTCCTGGAGCCTCCAATTTTTTATTCTTTGTTCAGTTTTCATAAGTGCATAACTGCATTTCCAACGCATCGTGTCATGCTTCAAGCTCAATTACATCTAGCCTTATGCTACTTCTCCATCTTTTTTCTCTCTTTTTTTGAACTTCCTGCCAAGGAATTCGCAATTCACCTATGGAACATCTCCTATGAATGAAGGCGGGTAAGAGGAGGAAACTCATAGCTAATAACTCAAGCAATCCTCATTTTTTCTTAATCGATTAATCTATTTAGCAAACTCGAACAAGGATATTCTCTTAAGGGATTCACCCTTCAACTTGTACTTTTTAGACAACACTTACCCTTTCTTTTCACCGAAGGGGAGAACTTAGATTATCAGAATAAAAAGACTCACTCTTTTTCTCTATGATCCTGACCAACTATCCTATCCATAGTTCTCTTAACCCTTAGGTTGAAATATTAAATAAAGAGATGAGAGTAAACTACTTTCGTATAGCCTGACTCTTTCCCATTCTTTTGTGGGTATGTGCTCATATTCTTTATTCCCCCCAAGTCGATTCCTCTTTGCTTCCTTATATGTCGCTTTTTTGATAACCGGTGAGACTCTCCTTCTCAAGCCAACCCTAGGTTGTGGTGAGACTTTCTTTCATCTATAGGTGAGCTAATATCTGCCCTAAATCTTCTCATCAGGAATGCTTAATCCCTCTACAACCGACTGTCAAGACATTTCACAAGTTCCATGCCCTCTTTTTATAGTTTATAGTAAAAGTCAGAAGTGTGCAAGTCTAGTTGTCACTCGAAGCCAATCTGTCAACAACTTTAGTAAAGAGGTTAGAAAATGTGTTTGGTATCGACAGAGAAAGTAGGGAAGGACAATGACATAATAGCTCTAACAGAAGCATTGCATGTCTGTTTGGTCAGTGTTAGCTCAACTTCTAGGCCCCTCTCTCTCAGTACTGGGCAAGGGGCTTAACTTTCCATTTATCTTTCCTTAATGCTCACTTTGCACCGCTTGGTGTGCTCAGAGATCAGATGGTTCTGCTTTATGCGCGGCTAAGGGATATCTACATTCAGACCATCAAACTCATGATAACGAGCCTTAGAAATGATCTAGCATGTAAAGACTGATTATGGAGTTCGGGAATTGACCACTCCCTTCTATGCCTCGCCTGCATGTCCTGTTTAAACAAGTAAGAGAACTGATTGTGGGTAGAGGAAAAACTTATTGATGAAGCTACCTATGTCATACATCAAGAACGATGTACTATGTCCTATGTCCGGGCGAGGCCTTTCATGTCACATAAGGTTCTAGAGGCAAGCCTAGACCTAACCAGGTTAGTGACTTCATACGAGTAATGTAGTACCTTATTACTGAGAAACCAACATTTAACGAAGAGTAATGCTTCACACATGAGGTACAAAAGGTGCATTCTAAGGCACTATAGAGCTTTTAAGAAAGAAATGACTATCTTCGATAAGATATGACTATCTTCGATAAGCATGAACCATCCTATTCTTTGAGTGAAGTGGTGGCTCAGTCACTGGAGGATGTCCAAATGCACTAAAGGGCGGTTGCTTTCCAAGGACCAATCCTGAAACGTTTGGTCCCTACAAGCTAAAGGTTTTTTTACCAGTCTTCCATTTTCGCTAGCCCTATTCTTTCTTTCCTTTTTTCAGTTGTAGATATGGTTTCTAGGTGGCTTCCATTCCTGACTGTCTAAAGGTCAATGGCTTTTGCTTTAGAAAGTGAAAGTACCTTTTCATCGGCTCACTTCTGTTCATTATCTAAGTATCCTAGTAGTTAGGAGTGGGCGCCCTAAAGGAATCAATCCTTGGGCGATTGTAAGCGCTGATGCCTCGATGATAGCTCTATCAAAGGTCGAGCATTAGCTTAATGATTCTTTCACCCTTAATTTGAATTTCTCTGCCATTAACTAACATACTTTGTGTGAGGTGAGAAGAGACTCGACCAACAGGAGAGGTTCAATGTAATTGAGTAGGGAGAGGATAGAAGATACTCAATATAATCTCTGAAGAGGTTTGAAGATGCTTGACTGATAAGGAGAGGATCAATGGTTAATTGAGTATCGTGAGAGGTGAGAGGGAGGATTGACTTAGTTAAGAAGAGATGAGATGCAATTGAGCTTGATATGAGGTCTTTCAAGCCTTGCTTTCATGCATAGCATACTAACAAGCTGAAAAGTGATCTCATTATACCCGATCTCCAAGCACTGACATTGAGAGAAGAATGGAATGGGACTCGCTTTATATTATAGGGGACTTCCCTAGAGACTTCTTAACTCATATCGGAGAATAACCTCACTCGTTAAGCCATTGAGATTTTTTTTGAAAATGTGAGCAACCATGGGTAAACAAGAGACTATAGTCTATGCTTTACCACGAAAGTAGTAGTTTCCTCCTTGAGATGACATACCAGTCACAAGAATAACCTTAAGGTGTACGACTAAAATCTTTGTCTTTCCGGGCAGAGCGAAGCAACCAAAGCTAGCTACTACGTCCCTCATTCGATTCCCCTATTGGTGGAATCGTGGGCTAGTTCCAGACTTGACCTGTTTGAGCTTCAATTCAATTGACAGTCTTGTAAATACGTAAAGGTCAACTATGGGAAGGCAAGGAGAAAAGTTAGGATCGTTTACTCTTATACGGGTACAACTCAAAGAGAGTCAATTAACCATGAGGTTCCAGTACTCCTATAAAGTTATAGCTCAAAAGGAGATACGAAAATCGGAGATAAAGATATTTTTTAACTCTTAACTCCCACTTTTAACTACCCAGACCCGGACCCGAAGGCAAGGGCTTAGCAACTACTTCTAAGACTCACAGTCGAAGTCGAAGGGGAACAACTTCATTCTAACACTAACATCTTAAACTATTACTGTTTACCTGCGTGGGCCACTCATCCGAGCGTCCATCTCTCCCTTTCAATACGTTCACTCTACCCGAAATTGGTGATCCTTCCTTATTTTTGGCTACGGGAGAACCCCTTTGCGGGGCTAAGCGAACTCATGGGATTAGTCTTATAAGTCTTATTCCCATAGCAAGAATAACATATCTAATACTCATACCATAGATCAATATGTCGTTTAGTGATCAGTGAAACTCAGATGAACAACCTTCCCCTGACCTCGCTATGGGATATAGGACCGTCTGAGACAAGATGACATTGATTAGGTGAGGATGCATTCAGGAGAGGCTTGTTCCTTGGGCAGCGATAAAATTTCATATATTGATTCTTGAATACCTATTATAGTAGAAAATTCGTATGGTATTTTTTTCAGATTTTGCGCATGTAATACACGTTCCTTCTAAGTCTCTTAGATCAATCTCTGACGATCTTGACATGCATCACTATTATTTTTTTATCTCGTGTTCTTGCCATTCATAAAAAAAAGAGCTTTATCATCCTTATAAGGGCTTCCATACAGAAACAAATGAAACTAGCTTTTGTCTTTATCCTTTCTTCTACAAAAAGTATGAAAGTAGAACTGGCTTCTTTTAATGACTCTAATTTCAACAGGATTTTTCCACCAAAGAGCTAAGCCACCTGCACGTTCCACAGTCTCAACATACTCTGCATATTGAAACCCCATTTTGCATCTTAATTTTTCAAGGTAAGAAGTATTATTTTTTGTTTTAAAAACAAAAACAATCGTTGACTTATATTGGAGGACTAGCTTCTTAAGAAATTGAACTGTCAAGGCTCCTCCCCATTCCTTGACAATTCCAACAAATAGCATTCATGGTTCTATGACGGCTTTAGGCGAGCCACCGGCGTCGTTGAAGCGGGAAGCATGTTGAGAGGAATGATTTGAATCCTTTTGCACACTAGGTTGAAGTCCTTATTCATCCTGAAATTGATTCTTACTCCTGACAGAAATTTTAAACCTTCTAAAAGGCCTTCCTTTATTTCTATCTTTCTAATTAGAAATGTAGTCTTTATTGTATTTGGGTCTTTATAAAAAAATATGTTCATTAGACAAATCATACTGAACTTGTTGAGAGTGATCTATTTGAGTTGAGTGTCAATAGAACTGTTATTCAAGTATTTCAATATGAATTTAATTGTGAAATTTATTTCAATAAAAGAGTCGATCATGCTAAAAAAATTCACAACTTTATTTTTCCTATTATTGGCAAGTTTAAGAACTCATCTCACTCTTAAATCGAAAAAAAATAATGTGAAAATTACTGATAAAAGAACTAAAAAAATGTTGAATTATTTATTTTAGAGATGAAATATGTTCATTTATTGATAGCATCTAATGACAAATTTTGAGTACCATTTTTCTTGATAAATCTCAATAATCAACATCAAATAAAAAGAGTGGGGACTAAGGAGAGAAAGGGATATATGCTCAAAAAAAAAAAAAAAAGAAGAAGAAAGGGATATTCTACATTGTGTAGTTTAATGATATGCGGAAGAAGGATTTGTTCTAGCTTAACTCTATAGGTGAAGTCTGTCGTTTTGGTATAATCAGAATCAAATAATGTACATATGTTAATGCATTTCCAACCCTACACGTTTACATTAAAAATTCTTGCCTGTCAAAAACCTAAAATTAGCTTCATTTTAGTCCACTAACCGAAGGGTAAGACTAAGATTGAAAAGATACCCCTTTGAATATTTCTTCGTATATTAATTAGGTGGGGAATGATATTAATTGCCATTATAATGATATTTATATTAGATAGTTATCTTTGGGAGAGAATACGTAAACTCAACCAACCACCAAAATTTCTCCTGCCATTGGGGGACCAAAATTCTTCCATCTTCACCTTCTTCCTAATTATTTTAACTTGACAAAGGATATCACGCATACCAAAAAAAAATGGCAAAAAAAATGCATACCAAAAAAAATAAAAAATAAGTTAAAAAAAGGAAAGAAGAATAGGTATAAAAAAAATTCATACGCCGCATATTCACCTGTATATTGGACCCGGGTCCAGTAAGTTTTTGGACCCGGTATAAAAAAAATTCATGCGCCGCATATTCACTCAACAATACATATCAACAAAAAAAAAACACGGGTCCTACTTGGAGTTTATTAGGTTTTCTTTTTCTCTTTTCATAAGTAATAGCTTTTTCACTGCCACTTTCCTTTCTTTTTTTCTTTTAAAATGTCTTTCTTTTTATTCTTTTAATTTTTTCTTTTGTTTCTTTTGATAAATTTTTTTTTTCATTTTGGTTAGAAGACACCATCTCTTGCTTTTCTAAATTATAATTTTTTATTATTTGAAAATTTTACATAATAAAATAATACTATTTTATTTAATAATTTACTATTAAATAAAAAATATTCATTATAAATAATTAAGAAAAATTATTAATTATCTAAAAATAATTTTATAAAATAATAGTAATATATAAAATTATATTTTCCAATTCATTATAAAATAATAAAATATTCATTATAAATTCACTAGTATAATGAAAAAAATATATATATTCACTATTATATTTTCACTACGTGAAAAAAGTAAATTCACTACTAAAAAGAATATTTATTATAAAAACTACAACTAACTACTTAAAAAAATATATAAAAATAATAATATATTAAATTATATTTAATAAAAATAAAAGAAATTCATTATTAAACAATAGAAAATTCATTACAAAGAATTACATAAAATTATAATTAATATTCAATAAAAAGAAAATTTATTTTGTTTGTCGGATTAAAAAAATGTACATTATGGTTAAGTAAAAAAAATAAAATATTCACAATGTGAAAAAAATAAATTCACTACTAAAAAAAGAATATTTATTATAGATAACTCATAAAAAATATTACTAGCTACTTGAAATTTTTTTATAAAAAACAGTGATATGTAAAATTATATTAACTAAAAGTAAAAATAATTCATTACCAAATAGTAAAATATTTATTATAAATTCACTATTATAATGAAAAAATAAGAAAAAAATTTACTATTACAAATTCATTATATGAATGAAATAAATTAACTATTAAAAAAAGAATATACATTACAAACTACTGACAAAAACTACTAATAGTTACTTTTAAAAATTATATAAAAAAATTGTGATATGTAAAATCATATTAACTAAAAATAAAAATAATTCATTATCAAAAGTAGAATATTCATTATATGTAAAATTATAATTCATACTCAACGAATTTTTTTAAAAAAAGAAAAAATAATTTTGTTCATCGAGTATAGAAAAATGTACATTATCATTAAGCAAAGTGTTCAAACGATGTTTTACCATTGAAAATAAAATAAATATTCAATATTGAAAAGTAAATTGACTATTATTATAAGTGTATATTTATCAATTATAAAGTGCATAAAATGATTTTGTTTGTCGAATATAGAAAAAATATACATTATAGTTAAACAAAATGTTTAATTTTTATAAATGCATATTTATCAATTATAAAGTATATAATAATTATTTTGTTCCCTAAACAAATGTCTATTATGGGTAAAGAAAGTTTTCATTTATAAGAATATTAATTTTTTATTCGTTCGACATAAAATAATCATTCATATTACTGAACAAATTGTCCACTAATTAATAAAAACACAAAAATATTTATCATTAAAAATTTTGAAAAAAGAAAAAGAAAAAGAATTGAAAACAAATACAAAAAAAGGAAAAAGATAAGAAAGGAAAAAAATCATCTCAATATTAAGACTCAATCCCAATACCTTGGCTTATTTAGCAAAATTACCAACTAACCAACTAATTGATTTTATTGCTAATTTAACAACATAGTTTATATATAACTTAAAACACTCCAGTCCAGCATGCATTTTGGACCCTAATGTAGTGTAAAATTTAAGCTTGCAAAAGAGTGAGCAACAGAGTTAGTAAATCGTTTGAAATATGAGAAATGAATGTCAAAAAGACTCTTAGTCAAAGCTTAAAATTGTCAATTAACAAATGGAAAACATAATATCCAGCGGAAACATTATGAAGAGAAAGAAATACAAGCTAAGAATTTATTTCAATTATAACATTTGAGAGAGAATAATCCTTAATCCATGAGAGTGTCTCACGAACCACTATTGCTTCAGCTTCGTTGGGTTGTAATGAATGGTCAATAGGTTTGCTAATTGTTGACAAGAATAACCAATATAATCACAAAGGACCCAATCTGCACTAGACTTTATTTTATACGAAAATGTTGTTGCATCCACATTTAACTTTCTCCATAGAGAAAGGGGTTGCTTCCAATGAGAGATTTCAGAAACAGAATGGCAACTTGATCCCACAGAATTATCATGTAAACCTTGTGCTTGCCTCCATTGTGAAACACACTTTTGAGAGGGAGGTTCAGAAATCCCCTTCCATACCTTAAAGTTGTGGCTATACCAAATTGACTAAGACTCGGTTCACTTTAACTTAAAAAAATTAATAATAAATAAAAATTAATTTTAATCAGTAAAAATAAGTTCAATAAAAATAAATTTTAATCAGCAAAATCAGTAAAAAAAATAAGTACAAAAAAGCCTTTAAAATCAATTATAATTAGTAAAACTAAGATAAATTTAGTAAAAATCAGTTTTAATCAGTAAAAAATAGTTTTAATCAGTAAAAATAATTTCAGTTTAGTAAAAATCAGGTGAAAATAATAGGGCCTAAAGAAGCATAATAGCCATACAACAATCTTCCTTCGAAATAAGAGAGAATAAAGTGGAGAGACCTTAAGAAAATGAATCATATACTCCAGCAATCTTTAGCGAATGGACAGAGAAAAAACAAATGATTTGCCGATTCAATCTCAGATGTAAAAAAAGAGCAATTAGGATTCAAATCAACTCTTTTACTCAACAAAGCTTCAGCTGTTGGCAAGATTCCTCTAATCACCCTCCAAGTAAAATTTTTAACCTTTGGAGACACATGTATATAGGAAACCAAATATGTTATAATTAGTTACAAATTACAAATTGACAACCAATTATAGAGCAAGAAAATAGATTACAGAAATGAGCAACTGAAAATTACAATAAAAATTTATAAAAATAGATTGTTACAAAAACAAAAACAGTAGAAGAACAAAATAGAAATGAAATAATACCAGTAATAACTGAAACAAATTTAGTGGTTGTAAACGGAACCAAACCTGCATAAATTGTTAGATTAAATATAAAACATTATATAAATAATAGAAGATGAAAAAAATAAAGGAAACCCAAGGCATGTATGAACAATTTTCTTAAAATAGATTCACCACCTATTTCTTGTTTTAGGTTTGTCTGGTGTCTGTTTTTCAAGATATAACAGGCGTTGATTTCCTTGCTCAGTAATAGAAAGAAATCACAACAAACTTGTTATGTATTAATTCAATTAGAAAAACTTTTGAGAGGAAGAAAACAAAGTGCAAAAAGTGAGAGTGTTTGTATTCTTTCATATATTCAAAATGGAAGGAAGGCCACCAATTTATAATCATGAGGTGGAATTTGGAGTTATAAAGTTTAAATTCATAATTTAAACTTCTGATAACTCTCAAATCACATCATTAATCAAATATTATAGAATTAAAATCATGAATTACTTATATAACTACATCTTGTAACTGACATATGCAGCTGGTAGCATCTGTCATATGGTCAGTGTGAGCACCCATGTAGAGTGCTTTTTTAGCTACTGCCTATGGAAATGACTTAAGGTCTTACTACATAGGTTGCCACAAGGTCCTTGTAGGCATCTGTACAGTATACCTTTCAGCTACTACCTCTAACAGAACCTTAGGGCCTCACCAAATGGGTTGCCAAATGATTTATGGAAGCAACCATGTGGTAAGCCCTTTAGCTATTGTCTCTGGTAGTAGCTCAAACCTTTCTACAAGGTTGCTACATGGTCCGTGGCTTAACCTATATGGAAGAGAAACTTCCAGCCCCACCTAGAACAAAAAGGAGCAAAAATTGGATTATCCAAGCCCATGGATTTTGTGCTGACATTCGTGTACGCATGACATGCGAATGAAATTTTTGGGCTTGAGATGGTCGAGATTTGCACCCTCCCCTGCACACATGGAGAGAGCCTCTGTCCAAAGGCTTGTTGTTCACTTTCAATGGAAGCCTATATATATATATATATATATATATATATATATATATATATATATATATATA
>CAOJBK011113601.1:0-13733 GCA_948294925.1 Codiaeum variegatum | reverse complement strand
GAATCCCCTGTTCTTCGCCTTCTGATTTTTTTCTTCTATCTTTTCTTTGTGGTGCAACTCAAAACGGTGAGTTTCAGCCCTCCCTAAAACGCCGCCGTTTTATTCAAGTTAGAAGTCCTTGAATAAAATGCAGCTGGTTGTTACGTTTTGGGATTATTTCTGATAAGCCCCTAAACATGCTGCACAGCTTCATTTAAGTCCAAAATTTTATATTCTATGCCTAAAACACCCTTTGAACTCCTAACTCCTTCCAAAAATGCCTGATTTCTGCTCTTTTCCATAATAAAGCTCGAATATAACCTATAAATCAGAATTAATAATATACATGCTTATATATATTTAATTAATCACCAATTAAAACCAAATTTAGACAATTTTTCTATAAAAACATATATATTTTTAGCACTTATCAGCATGCGGATCTGGTGATATCCTTGCTTGGCATCTAAGGAAGATAAATACCCATTTCTACTTTTGAGTCTAGCATCTTATCTATCATGGGCAAAGGGTAGTAGTCTTTTAAGCATGCTTTGTTGAGATCTGTAAAATCTACGCACATCTGATATGATCCAGTAGACTTGTTTCTTAGGACCACATTAGCTAGCCAATCCGGATAGAAGACTTCTTTGATAAACCCTGCTTTCAAGAGTTTGTCCACTTCTTCATCTATAACTGTTTTCCTTCCTGCTCTAAAACACTTCTTCCTCTGTTTGATGGGGCGATGTGAGTGATCCACATTGAGCTTATGGATTATGATCTCCGGTTTAATGCTTGGCATTTCTGTTGAATCCCAAAGGAATGTTGCCTTGATTTTAGCTAAGAAGGCCTTGGCTTGCTCCTTCTTCCCTTCCAAAAGGTTGGCATTAAACCGGAGGCATTTTAGGGGCATGCCCTATTCTATTAAGAATTCTTCCAGTTTCTCCATGAATTGAGTCCTCTAGGGGTCTGTTTTTTGCTTATTTGAACCATGCCCATTTCTTCTGCTTCTATATCGATCATGGTTTCTTTTTCTTGATGGGATCCACTACATATTCTTCTTGAGGATTTCTAAATATGTTTAAGTTTGTTCAATCAGGCAGTGGGATTCGGACTCTTCTCCTCCTCACATTAACATCAGCATCAAGGTCATACAACAGGGGTCTTCCTAACACATTATAAGCCATCAAAACCTTTACCACCATAAAAGTGTCCATCAAAGTGACTTCCCTGGGCACTCTTCACAAAGTGAATGGGACTGTAACCATCCCCATAGCTAGAATAATAGTCTGGTCTAGGGTACAGATGGGATTCTCCAATTCTTCTAAATATGATTCCCCCATCCCTATTTTTGCAAAAGCTATATCAGACAGCAAGTTTACAAAACTTCCATCATCTACGAACACACTCTGCACATTATAGTTTTTGATGATGGAGATTATGACTAGCAGGTTAGTCCTTGGCTTGTACAGCCATTCCTCTTCTTTCGCGGATCGTATAGTTCCATTATAGAACACATACTATGATTTTTCTTTCTTTTGGGTAAAGCTTTTAGCTTATTATGGCTCAGGGCGACTTCTGATGGTCCACTCGTTAGACAAGCCACATTACCCATTGATCCATCATTGATAATGAGGGCCTCTTTTCCTTTGTTTGCTTTGGTCATGCTAGCTTAATCTTTCTTCACAAAGCCTTTCAGATGGCCTTTTTTGATGAGCCTCTCTATCTCCTCCATCAGCATTCTACATTCATTAGTATCTTGCCTATGAGTAGCATGAAATTTTCAATATCCGGCCTTATCCCTCTTATCCAAATCTCCTCTCAAGGGCTTTGGTTTTTTCCAACTATCTCTATTTTTGGAATGAGGCAAATACCACTTCTAGGGTCATTATCAGTGGAGTCAATTTTTAGATATCTAGGGTGTTCCAAGTTCTGCCCCTAGCCTTCTATGTAGAACTACTTGTCACTGCTTTCTCAGTAGTGTCTTTCTCTTTTGTATTTTTCTCTGGCTCTAGGGCTGCCATCTTCACCCTCCTTTTGGCCAACTAGCTATTCTTATAAGCCTTATCTTAGCGAATGTATTTTTGGGCCAGCACCATAGCCGCCTCTAAGGTTTGTGGATCTTTTCCACCGAGGAATTTGAAGTACCCATCATGGATAGTGCGATTATAGGGCTTCCACGACTCTGGACTAGTTTAATCAGGTTACCTTTAGATCATCTCTATTAAATATGGCTAGGTAATCTCTTAGGGACTCTCCTTTAGATTGTTTAACATGTTCTAGAGCTTGAGTAGTCATTTTTAAGGGTATACTTGACCCAAAATGTCTCAAAAAAATTCCTACCAGTTTCTCAAAACTAGCCATGCTTCCAGGCTGTAATCCATTATACCATTTTGTGGCTCCTCCCTTTAAGGATCCTCTGAAGGCTAGACACATAATGGCATCACTAATGTAATGTAGCTCAATGGCATGTTTGTAGTCTATAAAGTGGGTTATGGGATTAGCAGAGATGTCATATTTCTTAATGTTAGGAGCTTTAAATTTGTCTAGCATACAATACTCAGTGATTTTTGGAATGAAAGACGACTTCAAAGCTAACACCAAGTTTAAATCTATAAGGATTCTCCCCTGCTCATGATAAATCTCCTTTGCCATTATCTTTCTCACCTCATTTCTTAACTCTTAAGGCTTGTTTTGGCTCATGTCTTTATGACCATCTGCTTTATTTCTTCTCCCTCGAGACTTTTCAAGGGATTCCCTCATATTACTTCCTCTTCTCTTATGATGGAAATGAGCAGCCACTGATATGGTGCATATAAAGGGTTCTCTATTACTGCTTTTTAGAGACCTACTTCTCCTTTTGTCTATTCCTCTTACACTGATCTTTCTCTCTCCCTTCTGATCTCACCACCTTCTTCCCCTCCTAACCACCTTCCTCTTCCCTTGTTATCTCTGCGTTCCTCCCCTTCCCTTCCATTTGGCTCCATCCCTATTTACCTCCCCTAGCATTTTCTTCCATCACATCCCTAATGATTGATCTTAGCCTACTCCCTCCTCTAGACTCTCCCCTTCTCTCCTCATCTCTCCCCTACCTTTCTTCTACATCACTTATTCACTCTCCTTCCATTGGCACCTTCTGGGTTTCCAGGGAGTTAAGGTTTTGGGGTGGAGCATTTTCTATGGCTCTTGCAGCCTGGAGCAAGGTGGTTAAAAGTTGGATTGTTTGGGGCAAGGTGTTTTATAGATTAGTTGGGGAGATTAGAGTGGAGGTTTGTACACTAGCTTGTGTTGTCATAGTGAGGAGACTATTTAGGATTTGAATCGGTGTTAAGTTTTTTAGGGCAAGTACTGTAGTAGAAGGGTTTAGTTGGTTTAGAAAGGTACTAGCAATGTTACTAGGATTTATTTGGGCATTATCTACAACATCTTTTTCCAAGTTATCTCCCATTTTTAGTAGGAGCTTGCGACTTATGATTTTTGGAAAAGAAGGGTTTTCAAACTAAAGAATTCCCTTAAAAACTCATATGAACAGAAAACAATTTCCAGTATACAGCGCCAATTGATGGATATAAACCCAATCAACAATAATGAATCTTTAAGGCAGGTCAGGTCTAACTGTAATGGGTTTGGATTTCATGAGCTGTAATCACAGAAAGTTCATTAGAGGGCCAGGCTGGTAGGTTAGCAATGGCCCTCTGACGATCAAGTAAGTTCTTTGTTATTGAAAGAATCCCTCAAATGTGGTGCCTTAGAGTTAAGAGAGAAATAAAAGAAGAAGAAAATTTTCTTGAGCATACCTATTTCCTAAGCATTAAGGGCCTTATATAGGGATCCATGGTATGAATCCATCTTGGATCAAATGATTGAAGTGATTCCTTAGTGGGAAAGGATACCATTAGATCAGATAGAGTTGTACTGGGGTTGATGTGGTAGGCGTTGATTGGTCCATCGCCTTAGATATCCTCTTTTGTTTGTATTCTAATAGTACCTTGAGGTGGTTAAGTGTAGAGAATATTGGCCGCTAATGGACACGGGCTGTGTTAGGGTGCGCGTACTCTTGTACTATTGTAGTATTTGGGTTGAGGCTATTTGCCATTTTTCCCGAGTCATATTACATACAACACCGGATCAAGGGTGATCTAGTGTCCTAAATTTGGTGATATGATCCAGACTTGTCCGGTCCATGAGATCTCCTTTCCCATCCAAAGTACCCTTGTCCGATGGGCCTAAGCCTTCCTCCAATGTTAGGCTTTCTTAGGGATCTAGCTCTGATTTCTTTGAATAACCCGTAAGGCCGGACCCCTATCAATTAGGATTTTAGAATAATGGATGATGGATTTTTGGGTTTAGATTTATTAGATAGGCTTGGATTATTGTAGTTAATGGATTTCATCTACAATGATGATGATGATGATCTTTTTGAATTTTCATGATATATGTAAAGTTTTTTAAAAAAAAATTATATTAAAACTAAAAGTAAAATTATTTTTTTAAAAGAAAAAGCAAATTCAATTCTAAAAAAAATTCAATACTATTGTTAAAAAAATCAACATTTGACAAAAATGCTAAAAATTGAAAATAGTGATTAATTTATTAAAATTTTAAAATTTTAATGAATTGCTAGATAAAATACAGTGTCAATAAGTAGGATCTTCTCATGAACTTAATTATACGAAAGTAATCTAACTGAATTTAGTCTAAATTGTCTAAATATCATACCTAAATAGTATTGGAGATTATGCTTTGTGTCTTCCTCTAAACGAAGATCTGCTTGTATTCAAAAATTTTCTATAAAATTAACTTGCATTTGATCTTGCATCAAAGCCTTTCCCTAAGGCATTCAAAATTGGCTTCATGCAACTTTGTTCTGAGAAAACCATTGAGTGATCCACTCGTTAATACAAGGTATGATATCTAAATCCAAACTAGCATTGCACTTAACCATGGAGCCAATTATGAGGACTTGAATTCTCATTCTAGAAGGATACTTAGGAATTTTAAAAATGTCATTTCAAAAATCAAATTTGCATCACTTCACCCAACCATTTTAGCTTGAAGACTCCACCCATTTTGAAAAATTGATCAATTGAGATACCAGCTTTTTAAACGACCTTGACTGAGAGAACTAGATGGGATTTCAAGAGAATTGTATGCCCATTTCCCTTTTAGCCTTTTGGATGTTGGGAAATCTAGTTATACAAACTCCTTGAATTTTTTAAAGGGGCCTAGTTAGGATTCATAATTATATTTGTTGAACTTTATACCTTTGTATATAGATAAGTCATCAAGTAAGGAAAATGTTGAATGAGTGCATATGAGGTAGGAGCTAGTGGAACATTTAATATTAAATAATGTAGCTCATTTTTCACTTTGCATATGGAATCACTTGTCTTCTATCAAATACGTAATAAATTAAGAGAAACTAGAATGATAAAGGATTAGTGGCTTGTGATGGTTAAAGAATAATTAACAAAATTTTTACACATTTTAGGACAGTTTTAATAATTATTCATAATCATTTTACTTATAATGGCAAAATAAGACAACAAGACATCACTTTCACAACATTTTAAGAGTTGTGACTGTTAGCAGTGTATACCCTAGAGTTTAAACTCAACATGTGAATGTAAGTGAATACCTAACTGGCTTCAGTATATATGTTATTTAAATGAAATTATTCTTTGTATCGAACGTATAAATGTCCCTTAAGTATTCTGTAGGGGAATCTATTCTCAAAGAGTTTGAAAATATGAGTAACAAATTGCCCTTTTTGAGATACTTTAAAGGTTATTGATGGTCATAGGATTATTGGTTGGGATGCCATTAATCTGGAAGTCCATCACCTCTATTGTCATCCATGAAAGGTATGAGATACTTATTGGTATGGAGGTAGTAATTCTTATGCTATAGACTTGTGATGTCATGACAACACGTGAGCATACTCATGGAATGACTAAGTTGAACAATGACGTTAGATGATGGATATATAGGTCATTACCAACTAGTCAATATCACATCATCTAGATCATGAATGTGCATATAATCCTTAGACTTGAGGTGACATATTATCTGGCATATTAGTGGCTATGGTTTGTTACTATTTATATACTAATGCTAATCATGTGTTGGTATATGGCATGTAGTGGCCATAATCAGAGGTATGTTGGGATATGCAAGTGTTTAACCAAGAAAGGATTCATTAACTTCAGTAACCAAGGAAAGAATCCTACGACTTCTGGATGTTCTTAATATGAAAATCCTTGGCTAGGGTGGATGAGGTTCATAAGAAAGAGTTTCTAGTAGGAACCGATTTATCGAGAACTCACACTAGATATAAGTCATATGATCAGGCACATAAGGCTTGACTATTCCATGATCCTAGCTAAGATCGGGCATCCGTAATGAATGGATTCGAGTGCACGATAATTATGATCGAGGCCCATGCAAATGTCAAGGATATAATCACTGACATTCATTTCTAATTAGATAGTCGCGATATGTTATGCTAGACGTCACTCACGACTTATGAGACTAAGTGTGTAATTAGGTTAACACACTTCATGGGAAGAAAAGAGTTTTCTTTATCCCATTGCAAATTAGAAAATGAACCTAGTAAGTCACATACCATATAGTGATTCCCATTAGCTTGTATGAATCATATTAATGATTAATTAAAGAGTTTAATTAATTATTAATGATGATTGATTTAAACATGTAATTAAATTTACAAAGATACTAGTATGTCTTGATGTTTAATTCACAAACAGGAAAATTATAATTATGTCATAGTTTGTATGAGATACAAATGTGCTTGACTAATTGAAATGGTTTTTGACATATAAATAAAATAATTAAGCTTAACATGAGATGTTAGCTTAATCCATTTTAGATGTGGTTGATTAAGGTTTGAAGGTGCATTTTACTAATTATAGCCTTAATCTTGTTGACTAATTGACTAGTCTAATAGTTAATAAATCAATTAAACATAATTCCCCTTTTTCCTCCCTAATTTAAAGAAAGGGAAAAGAGAGCGTATGGGTTATATAAGGCAAGGAGTATCATCTTTTTTGTCTAAGTGATTAGAAAGAATCACTATTCATCATCTTCTTCCTCTATCATCTTCTCCAAGAGTTATAGAGAGAAGATCTCTAGAACTTAGAGAGAGAATGCTTGAAATTTACATAAAATTAAGAGAGTAAGTTTCTTTTGAAGAAGAGTTATTAAAACAAAAACTCTTATTTAATTAACCTTTGAAAAAGGAGTGTGGAAAAGCTTTCAAGTCCAAAGCAAATCCTCAAGTCTCAAGTTTTTAAGAAAAGGAGCTATGATCAAACATTTGGGTAACCAAAGAGAGAAGATTCAAGCCTCTTGAAGAGAATTAGAGAACAAGTTTTTAAGAAAAGTTAGGTATGTTTCAAGCTAGAGGCTTTACACTTGAGGAGCTTAACAAAGGAGGGCAAGAGGTATTCTTACTTCAAACCTTTCTTTGTTCAACTTGTGTTTTGTACACAAATTGGTGAAATATCTTTGGTTAAAGTTATGTTGGTGTGTTTATTAGAGACAATTGTTATGAACTCATGCATCACGGTCTACTGTCATGGCCCGTGAGAGAGACCATAAGAATTGATTTTCACATGGTTTAGAGAAGCAATAGCTTATCACTATCTATGTCATAGCCTATAAGAAGAATCTGTCATTTGAAAGTGAGGATAGTGGCTTCTCATGGCATCAGGGCCTGTGAGAAGAATTCTGTCTCTCACATCCCATGACACTGCCCGTGAGAGCACACTCCCTTATAACAACTTCTCAAAGAGTTTGGGATTTTTTTTCTAATCCATCAAGAAATGTTTCTAGTGAACATAATTAGACTTCAAAGATAATTTTAAGGTTTTAAAATCATGAATATGAGATATTCAAAGTTTGGAAGATTTCTAAAAGGTTGAAGGTCTTCAACACATACCCAATGTATAAGAGTTATACGTTTGTGTATTGTGTTGTCTTGGCATATATGGATGATCATGGACTTTTAACTTAACAAATGGACTTTGTAGGGCATTTAATATTATTTTATTATAAAATGGAATGTAATTAAGAGTTAATTGCTAGTTTAGGATTTCAAATTCATTAAGCATGCAAGCAATATTTTCTTTGTAATCTCGCCTTGGTATGTCAGGATACTTATATACACATGAGATGTAGAGATGTAAGAGAAAAAGAAGGTTCAATCCATGAAGATGCCTAGTGGGAGTATGAAGATTAGAGTAATTTTAGAATGATTGTAATTTGATAACCTAAAACCCTTACACATTCTTTATGGCTGGGAATTGATGCCTTAAGTCCATGATCATGCCAATGAGTATTATTGTCCATTTTATTGATATGTATATGAGATATATGTATGTAGCATGTGATGCATATAAAATGGATAATGTGAAAATTGAGACCTAAATACAATAAGGCCCAAAAATCTTCCAAAGTTTCATATTAAGTTATGGCTCTCCATTGGAGCAATTAAACTTGGAACATGTTTTTGAACTTGTTTTCTTGAATTCATTGTATATCAAGAGATGTTGTGAGTATGAGATACTTTGAATGGAAAGAACGGTTATGTGTACTTGAATTATACAATGTTCAAATCGTCATACTCACTGGTCCAATGGGTTTAACTTAACTAATGTGAAAATGATAATGTGTACCTAAGGTTGGAAGCATTAGGAGCCAAATAGATTGAATCTCACATGAGATGCGATGAACAAGAGTTGTTCACTTGTAAGAAATTAATCCTTAGAAAGACAATATGTAGTTAGTGGGATTGATGAACAAGAGTTGTTCACCTTGCAAGATTTCAATCGACCCACTAGAGATTCACCCCAATGGAATCTTGTTTTCCTACTTGGAAGTGTAGGATTTGCCAAGTTAATGGGAGTACTATTTTGATTAAAGATAAAATTAAATAGTAGATTTAAATTTCACATAAAATAAAACAATCTTATTATTATCTATGATTAATCTAATAACATGAATGAATCCCATCCACTAAATGGGCATAATTAATGAATAAAAATCGTGGGGCTAACTATATGGATTGGTTGGAAACCAATAATTTTTTCTAACTTATGAGATAGGTATGGATAAAGAAATCCACATAGGAAGCTTCTCACATAGCAAAGAATACTTTAATGACAATAGCAAGAGCAATTGATTAATGGACCTTGAAAAATGGGAAATTTTCAATTGTTTCACTTCTCATATTCCATACAGTTCATTTATTGATTGCATAAACCTTGTGAAGGTAAAAGTAAACAATAAGAGTTTGGAGAAAGGGTAAGTAATCTGATTATTGAGACAAGTGTTATTTCAAGGGCAATTGGATTAAACCCAATTTATATGAGATATCATGTTTTGTTGAAAAATATTTTGTATGCAACTAATGTCATTTAAACATTATTACTTAAATAGTATGAGTTATGACCTCAAACTTTAAGAAATTTGTCTCTATTATATCAATAGAGTTATTGACATAGGTTATACTTAATTTTTTTAATTATGAGATAATGGAACAACAAAGCAACTCCAAGCTTAAGTAATACTAATGCTATGGTTAAAACCTAATCCTAATTTGGAAATAAATTTAGCTTGTTAGACTAGTTCATTTAGCCAAAGATAAGGATTCTAAGGTTAGAGAACATGGGGATCCTAGATAGGAAGTGAACCTACTCTGACTTATGAATCTTACATTAAAGGCTAAAGTGACTAGATCACCATTTGTTAGACAAAGTGGAAGAGCTATATTAATTTTTGAATTCATACATGAGATTATGTGATCTATTTAGAGAAATGAATTAAGGAGGGTATCTATATTTCATCCCATTTACAAATGATCTTTCAAGATTATAGCATGTTTATTTGATGAATTATGTTTCATCTCATTTACAAATGACCTTTAAAGATTAAAGCATGTTTATTTGATAAAATATAGACATGAGTTGTTTGAAGAGTTCAAAAAATTCATGAATGAAGTTGAAAACATACATCTAAAGATATTGAAATACATATAAAGATATTGAAACTATCGATGACATTGAGGAAGTAAATACTTTAGAATGGAGTTTGGAAACTTCTAAAAGATAAATGGCATAATATTAAATATCCCTTTTGGAATGCCATAACCAAATGGTATGTCTAAAAGAGATCGTACCCTATGAGATAAGGTACATTTAATAATGAAATATAAATGTTTGCCAATTTCTTCATTGAGATTAGCAAGTGAGGTAGCTCCCTACATCCTTAATAGAATTTCATCCTAATTTCTTTGTATAAATCCATATGAGATATGGTACAATAATAAGTCTTAAGTCTATTAATATTTAGAGTGTTAGCTGACATTAAAAGGCTAAGAAATAAGACACTTAGATGAGAAGTCTATTAAAGATAGGTCTGTTGGATATCCTAAAGGTTGTTTAGGATTTTATCATTATCTTCCAGGGGTAAACAAGTATTATTAGCTTGGTTGTCCTTTTCTTGAGAAAGAGTTTCTTCAAGAGAATGACACCGAAAGGAAGAAAATATAGGATGAGATGTCATCCAAAGAGATCCAACAAAATGATCAAGTAAAAATTAATCAACCCTATAAATAATTTTTCTAGTTAATGATGTATCCATACAAAAGGACCTCGAAGGATTAATAACGTATCTCACCTATAGGAGAGATACAAGTTTCTTTATAGGAATGTATAAGAGTTGTTCATTTATGAAGAAGTTGATCATGTACAAGAGTTGTTCATTTATGAATAATTTGATCAAGAGTTGATCTTACTCGAATTAAGGAAACTATATGAGATATAGATTCTTCAAGTTGGTAAAAGTTATGAAATTTAAATGGATTCCGTGTATGTGAACCAAGTCTATGGACTTGTAAACCACCTGAGGGGTGATTCTGATAGGATAAAAGGAATTTCAAGTGAAAGATTGGCACAGATAGAAATGTGACAACTGTATATATAACTAAGTTTATGGACTTGTAAATCCACCTAAGGGGTGATTCCCATAGGATAAAAGGAATTTCAAGTCAAAGATTGGCACATATGGAGATGTTATAATGTTCAAAGCAAAGCTTATAGTAAAAACATTTTGCTATGGGGAATAGGGTTTACCGTCAGGTAACCTACTTTCCAAAGCTATGCTTAGATCTAATATAATTTTATTAGCAATTATAGTACACTATGATTATGAGATTTGACATGAGATGTCAATATCATTTTTCTTGATTAAGACATTAAGAAAACATTTTCATAGTACCATTTAAAGGTGTAGAACCTAAAGAAAGTTCTAAAGTGTGCAAGCTTAAGAGATCCACTCATGGTCTTAAGCAAACTTTGAGAAACTAGATTTGTTGTGGTTTATGAGGTAATCAAATAATTTGATTTCATCAAAAACATAAATGAATCTATATGTATAAAAGGGCTAGTAGGAGATCACTTAACTATGCAATAGTATTTGTGTTAATTCACTTTCTTGTGCAACAGTGTTAGCGGTAACTCACTTTACTGTGCAACAGTGTTAGTGGGAGTTCACTTTATTATGCAATAGAGTTAGTGAGAACTCACTTTACATATACTAAATGTGGATGACATTTATTAATTAATAAAACATAGATGTGTTCATTAAATGTGAAAGACTGTTTATCCTAAATTTTTCTCCATATGACTTAGGTGAGATCACCTATATTCTTGGAATTCAAATCTATGAGATAGATTGAAAGAGAATAATAGGTTTCTCTAATAGCTAATACTTGGACGGGTGTTGAAGTGTTCAACATGACGATTTCTAAGAAGGAATAATTGTATTATTAATATGACCAACATACATATATCCAATCCAGGATGAAGTCACTGGATCACAATCAAAGTGATCCATTAGTACTTGAAATAACACTAAAGATTTATTTTTGATTAAATGGAGAAAATAATTTGAGGATTGATGGATTCACAAAAGTGGATGATAAAGAGTAAACCTTTGGATTTGTTTTAATCTGTAATAGAGGAGCAGTTTGCTGAAAGAGTTCCAAACAATGAATTACTATAAACTCTTTTATAGATGCTGAGTATTTTATTGTATAAGATGCAGCAAATGAAAGGTGTTTGGATTTAAAGTTCATAACCAAACTAAGTGTGGTTTCTTCCATTCATTCACTAATTTCTCTCTACTAGAGAAGGAATGGAGCCATTGCTCTGGCAAAGGAACCAAGGTCTCCCTGAAAATCCAAACACAAAGAAAGGAAAAAGCATGTATTTGGATAAGGTCATTGGGACATGTAAGGTAAAAAATAATGTCAGATGTCAACACAGCAGATCTGTTGACTAAAGCTATGAGTCAATTAACAGTTAGACTTCCATCTTCAAAGATGAGTCTTAGAAAGTGAACTATTTGGCTATAGATTAGCTCTAGTGCAAGTGGGAGATTGTTAGCAGTGTATGCCCTAGAGCTTACACTCATCATGTGAATGTAAAGGAATACCTAATTGGCTATAGTATATATGTTATTTAAATGAAATTATTCCTTGTATTGAACATATATATGTCCCTTAAGTATTCTGTAGGGCAATCTATTCTCAAAGAGTTTGAGAATATGAGTGATAGATTATCCTTTATCAGATACTTTAAAGGTTGTTCATGGTCATAGGATTATTGGTTGGGACACCATTAATTCGGAAGACCATCATCTCCGTTGTCATCCATGATAGCTGTGAGATACTTATTGGTATGGAGGTAGTGAGTCTCATGCTACAGACATGTGATGCTGTGACAACATATGAGGATACTCATGTTATGAGTAAGTTAAACAGTGACATTAGATGATAGATACATGGGCTCTTTACCAACTAGTTAATATCGCATCATCTAGATCATGATTGTTCATATAATCTTTAGACTTGAGGTGATATGTTATTTAGCATATTGGTGACTATGGTTTGTTTCTAATTACATACCCATGCTAGTCACGTATTGGTATATGGCATGAGATGGCCATAATCAGTGGTATGATGGGATAAGAGTTTAATTAATAAAGAATTCATTAACCTGGGTAACCAAGGAAGGAATCCTATGACTTATGGTTGTTCTTAATATGCAAATCTCTGATCAGAGTGGATAAGGTTCATAGGAAAGAGTTTCTAGTTGGAACCGATTTATTGAGAACTCATACTGGATAAAAGTTATATGATCTAGCACATAGGGTTTGACTTTTTTCATGACCCTAGCTGAGATCGAGAATCCGTAATGAAGGAATTTGAGTGCATGGTAATTATAATCAAGAGGTCCATGAAATGTCAAGGATTTATTATCAACATTCATTTCTAATTAGGTAGTCATGATATGTTATGCTAGATTTCACTCACAATTTATGGGATTAAGTATGAACCGTGGATTACATACTTGGTGTGAAGAAAAGAGTTTTCTTTATCCCATTGCTAATTAAAACATGAACCTGGCAAGTCACACACTATAAAGTGTATCCTTTGGCTTGGTATTTAACAATGTTGATAATTGATTAAAGAGTTTAATTAATTATTAGCGTACATTGGGTTATACTTGTAATTAAATTTACAAAGATCTTAGCATATCTTGAAGTCTAATTTATTATGGGATTTATTCAATTATGTCATAGTTTGTATTGGATAAAAATGGGCATGACTAAATTGATATGGACTATGGTTGATAATAATTAATCTACATGAGATGTGATTAATTATAGGCAAA
>CAOJBK011111502.1:0-19714 GCA_948294925.1 Codiaeum variegatum | reverse complement strand
AATATGCCAAATAACATGTCACCTCAAGTTTAAGGATTTATGCATAATCATGATCTAGATGATGTGATATTGACTATTAGGTAACAACCCATGTATCCATCATCTAACGTCACTGTTCAACTTACTCATCCCATGAGTATGCTCATGTGTTGTCATGACATCAAATGTATGTAGCATGAGACTCACTACCTCTACACCAATAAATATCTCATACTTATTATAGATGACAATAGAGGTGATGATCTTCCAGATAAATGGCATCCCTACTAATAATCTTATGACCATGAACAACCTTTAAAGCATCTGTTAAAAATGCAATATGACACTCATATTCTCAAACTCTTTGAAAATAGATTCCCTACAAAATACTTAAGGGACATATATAAGTTCGATATAAGGAATGTTTTCACTTAAAGAACATATATACTAAAACCAGTTAAGGTTCTTATTTACATTTACATGATGAGTGTAAGCTCTAGGGTATACACTGCTAATAGCTAATGCACCCAAGACATCACTTTGTACTTCTAGTGACGAGCCTGAGGGTGCACCGTCGAGGCTTGAGGTGGGGTGTGGCTGTGTTTGGTAGAGAGTTTCTAAGGATATCTACTAGGACTTGAAAGGGTACTACTAGGACAGATGTAGTGTTTAAGGCTTGTGTCTCACCAGTATTGCTTCCAGTGGGGTGGCTTGTGAAGCATATGTGTTGTTTCTAGTGTCTTGAGGGTCATCCATGCTTAACATTCTTAAGGTTAAAGCTTTTGAATCAAGAAAGGAAAGTTAGTGTGACTATCCTCAAAAAAATAAGAGAATGTCTCTTGAGATCAGGAAAACTTTTTAATCGGTTCCCTATAAATGATGCCAATTTGATAGGACTAATGCCTAACAACTTCTGAACTTTGGATTGGTATCGGATGGATAAAACCTTTGAATTTAGAATACTTGCACCAATGAACAATGGTAAGCTAAGAGGGCTAGACTTTAATCCTGGCAAGGACTCTCTGATGCTCAAGTCAATAAATGGGTTTTACATTCCTTAGGCCCGAAAAGCCTTAATGGACTTAGTTTTTTAGAGTGTTTAGAGTTAGGGTTTATTACCTTCAAATGTATGTCATCATGGAGTATTTATAATATTTATGAGATTCCCTTAGGACACTTGGACCACTGGGAAGATGCCAAGTGATGGGATCTGCATGAGTCTCCATAAGTCAATATGTGGTCCCTAGGTGGGAGATTGACATTTTTTTGCTCTGAGTGTTCAGGGTTTATTACCTTGAAATGTGTTTTATTATGGAGTATTTATAATATTTACGATATTTCTTTAGGACACTTAGACCGCTGGGAAGATGCCAAGTGATGGGATCTGCATAAGTCTGCATAAGTCAATATGTGGTCTCTAGGTGGGAGATTGACATTTTTTTGCTCTGAGCCTTGAACGCGTGTTCAGGGAAATATTATGTAGGATTCATGTGGACCCCACTCAAAGGGGTTGCTTTGGTATGACCTAGAGTGAAGCCTCGGGTCGAAGGAGTATGTCAAAGTCCACGCTCGAAGGTCACTGGTCTTGGGCTTGAATTTCTCTAAGCTTTTAGTTGTTCTTTCAAGTCCATGTCCATTTTGTCTTTTAGATCTGGCCCCTATCAGTGACCCCCTTTATTCATAAGAGGTTGAAAGGCTTTGAAGTCCGACTCCTCTTATCTGGAAAAAATCTGAGAAAGGATGCTCTTTGACCCTCACTTTCTAGTTGGAGGCTATCGCCTAATAATGCCAACGATGTTGATGCCCCTTGATGAAGGGCTAGGATCGATTTGTTGCATTTTTATGGGCTTTGCTTCTCATTTTTACAAAGCTTCTGTTGTAATGCAATTTCCCTTGCCACGTGGCCTGCTAGCTCATTTAAAACGGCTTCTCACGTGTCATTTTTTAATTATAACGGTCGAGAATATGAAAGGCCTTCTAGAAGGCCTATATGTATCTACTTATTTTGACCCATTTTCCCTCTCTGTTCTTTGAAATTTTTCTGCTTCTTTGACTTCACCCATTTTTCTTTTCTTTTCTGATTCTCATCCCCTTTGTTGATCTAATGGCTTGTACCAGACAATATCATGGTAGCAGGACTGCTCCAGTTAGTAGGGAGGAGTTTATACTCAATTCTTTGGTCCTTGTTTGGAAGAGTGTGATTCCTAAATCAAACATTAACTGGGAGCCTCTTCAAGTTATGTTCGACAATATAGCCTATGAGGTCGAGTTCATCTTCTCGTCTTCTTCACACTACTTTTTCCATGACGACCCCCAACTAAATATCCCGGTAGGTCATCAGATTATGCATTTTTCTACTATCATATGCTCTGAGGGATATTTCTTCCTCCCTCAACCTTGTTTCATGATGTTTTCAGGCACTTCAATGTGATACCATTCACTCTTACCCCTAATTCCATCATCGACATCCACAGCTTCGAAGTCCTTTGCTTTTACTTGGGGATATTTTCCCGTTCGATGGAGCTCTTCCAAACCTTTTTCCAATTCGGTTCATGATAGGAAAATATAGGGGTCTTCATGTCTTCTAGGAGGCCCAACAGAAAATTATTTTCTTTGAAGCCCAACAAGACGGATGAATGGAAATGCCGATTTTGTGGTATATGGTATGTCAGCACAAAAACGGCGGGTTTGGGATTTGACGGGGGTTATTGAGAGCCCCACAATCTCTTTGGGAATCCTGCTCTTACGAATGATGACATGAGCCAATTGCTAATGTTGATCAATTCAAGGGAGTTAGTCAACCTTGAGGATTTATAGTGAAGCAGTCTTTTGGAAGATAAGGACGGTCACCTATCTGTCCCTTTACGCCTGGGGGACTTGATGGGTATGTAATTTTTATGTCATTCTTTCCTTCAAGTAATGCTATTTTAACACCTTTGTTCTATTTGCAGAACAACCTTCAAAGGCAATAAACGAAGACCTCTGGCTTATGCTAGGGGTGCATTCTGAGGAGGAGAAAGCTAAGGTCCCGAAGCTGGATCTTACAAGAGTCATTCTCATTCGAGATCCCACCACATGGGAGCTTCTGCCCCAAATGAAGGAGGAGATCCAGAATGCCATCCTTCAGTTAAACCTTCAGGAGAGGAACTTCCCCCATTTGTCCATTTATTATCGGGACCTACCCTCTAGAGATGGTGAGAGACTTCGTGCTCCTTCTAGCCCCTCACCTTCCTTGTTAAGGCCAGTTTTTGATGTTCCTATTATTGGTTAGAAGTGATTAGCTCCTGAGCTAGCTTTTGATGATGATGATGATGAGGAGGAGGAGGAGGAGGGCCCCCTCATCATTTCAATATCCAAGTGAAGGTTGGAGGTTCCCAAGAAAATGCCTACCTTGAAGGTAAGTCGAATTCGACCCATTTAGGATCATGTTATCGCACTTCAAACTTCTATTCCCCTAGCTTCAATGGTTGTAGCTTTTTCTTCTCACCTAGTGCATTCGTTCTATTTCGAGAAGAAGAGGAAATATGACCAATTGCTGAAGCTTCAGGCTTTCAAGGATAGGATTTTACAGATGCATTGCTTTCATCGGGTAGCGAAGCATTTCCTCGACATGATAGAGTCCTTGTCCAAGAATCAGTAGGAATTTAATTGACTTCTATAAATTTTCTATCTCAACTATACCTTGACTTACCCTGAAGATTGTCTCTCCGAGATCTATAACTTTTTGTACAATAAGAACCAGGCGATAATCCAAGAATTTTTGGAGAAGGAGTTCACTCCTCCATCTTCTGGGGATGATGGACCGAGTGGTTCTATTCCTACTCATATTTTGTACCTTTAGGTAATTTTATTCTTTCTTCCTCTTCTTCTTCTGACCTTCGGCGGGTCTCTGAGAGTGTCGAGAGGCTAGGGAGGTTTTGGCAGGCTAGGTGGTCTTCTAGGACTGCTTCTCCTATCGAGGCTAAGCCTCTCTAAGTGATTCTTCCTAATGGCAGAGAAGTAAGAAATATGAGGATAAAGCACTCCGCCAGGAGACCTCGCGAAGGGTTGGTGAGTTTTCCTTTCATTTTCTTCTTTTTTTTTTCTTTTTTTTGCTGATGCTAATTTTCCTCTTTTTGTTATCATAGTTTCACTTGGGGATGCTATTAGAGGAAACATTATTTTGCTGGACAAGGGTTCTACTCCCCTACCCTCTAAAACTGCGTTGCCCTCGATCCCTGAAGTAAGCCTCTTTTTATTTTTGTTTTGTTTGTGTTTCATTTCTTTTTATCTACCTTTAGTCTATCTCCTTTCCCCTTTCTGTAGGTTGCTAAGGCCACTCAAACTGATAGGACTTTGTCTCACCCCACAATGGAGGTCAAGCCTTATATTACTATTGTCATCAGCCCCATTTTGGGGCCGAGAATACCAGTATTCATCCTTCGGTGCCTAAGGTAACCCTGAGCCTTTATTTTGTTTCATTTTTCTATTTTGGTACTTATCTCTCTTTTTTGCAGCATATTGAAGGTGTTTAACTTAATGGGGCTTCGCCTCATGCTGAAGTGGACGTAACTCCTGCAGTAGTCCTAGCTCTACATCCTCCCCAAAGGGTCAAGGAGAATGTGATCACTCTTTCGCTATCGGTTCATGTATATTCCTCCAAAACTTTTTTGAATATGCTTTTATCATCACACTTATGATTCTATTTATTGTCTCAAGTCATTGGAAAAGATGAAGATGATGAAACTTTCTCTAAGGTATGTTCTGAAGAGTTAGAGGAGTTTGTAAGGAAACTCAACCTTGAGGGATTGGAGACTCCTATTCACGAGGAAGATGAGGCCCTCTATAACCTCTACAAAGTGGGCTACAGCTCCAAGTCTACCACCGTGGTGTTGCTTCATAAGGGTGCCTCTTTGAAGTAACCCATCCTTATTAAAAGAATGAGGACCTCCATTGCTGGTGAAGAGGATCGTTTAAGCATGAACGAGGATACTCGTAAGTCCAACAATCAACCCCAGCAATCAGCTAAGCGGTTCCTCATTGCCGATCCCCAGCACAACCTTTCTTCGGCTTCAATTCCTCTTCTTGGTTCCTCGATGTGCCTTGGTGATGACTCCTTTCAAGAGGGGATGAAGGTCTCGGACGCTCATGGGGTTTTAGCACATGATCTGTTCTCTTTTCGGTTCTCGAGGTTAGCATTTGTTTTTATTTTCCTACCTTCTCTGTTTGACATCTATTTCTTTCGTAGGATGTTGTGTTGAAGGTGAAATACCAACAAGATGTTGCTAAAGCTGTTCTCTTCGACCATTATCAGATGGAGACAATTCTTTCTCTCCACCAGCTGGAGAATGATAACCTTAAGAAGAGTTTGGCTGAGCAGAAGGAAGCCCTTTTAGCATCATCCTCGGAGCTTCTGAGCACCCAGGAGGCTCTTACCCAAGTCACTTTCAAACTCAAGGCTGCCCGTTGGGAGAGGGATGTTGCTTTCCAAGATAAAGGGAAGGCTTTAAAGGAGCTTGAAGACCTTCGCACTAAGCTAAAGGAAAAGGCGGAGCTCATTTTCTCCCTGAATCAAAAGATGCTCATCTTCGAAGGTCAAAACCACAATCTTCATGAGGAGAAAAAAAAAGTTGCAAGACAATCTTTGTCTCTCCTAAAAGATTCTGAAATTTGTATATGGGCAAGCGAAAAGGCATGCTGAAGGGGTGCGCCAAGCCATAAAGGACTTCTTCTTTTATGCATGGCTTGGGAAATACATCATGAAGAGGGAAGTGACTCAAGGGAAGCTCTAGCATAATAAAAGTGTGAAGGAGATAATTTTGAAGCATCCCAAGGAGGCTGGCTCCTTTAAAATGCATAATAAGAAGGTCCTCATTCCTTATATTGATGATTATTTGAGCACACTTTCTCAACCTTCTTCCCCAACCTTTGAAGAAGACAAGTATATGGATCTTTGCTCTCCCTCTAATGAGGACTTGGGCGATGCTGAAGACCTCGAAGAGGGTGGTTTAGGTCCCCAATAGCTTTTTCATAATCTGTTGTATTCTCTTGTAAATCTATGAATTTATTATGTCTCCTATCGAAACATCATAAGTTTGAAGTACTCATTGTATTGCGTTCATGCCTTGTTAGGGAGAATAATTTCAAGTTAAACTATTTTTTCTCCTTTGTTAAGGGTTTTTTTCCCTTTGGTGAAGGCCTTTTTTCCTTCAAATGGATCTCATATCCTTTGTTAAGAATGATGCCTCCCAGTGAGTGGTCCTTTGCTTATCGAGCAGGTCTTATATTCTTCATCAAGGATAAATGCCTCCTAGGAAAGGTCTTTCACCTATCAAGTAGGTCTTATGGCCTTCTTCAAGGATGAATGCCTCCCAGGAAAGGTCTTTCTCCTGTCGAGCAAATCTTATATCCTTCATCAAGGGTGAATGCCTCCTATGGAAGGTCTTTCGCCTGTTAAGCAGGTCTTTAAACAAAAAATCATAAGCACATGTATTGGACTTAAAAGGCAAATTTTCATTAATTTTTCTCATTGGCATTACATTTTCAATGTTTTACATTCCATGTGTGAGGTATTTCTGTGCCTTTTAGAGTCTGAAGTTTGTATGTTCCAGGGCCTATCACTTGTTGAACTCTGAAGGGCCCGTCCCATGTTGGAGCTAACTTGCCAACTCATTCTCTTCTGCCTGTCATTTCGAGGCTCCTCATCACTAGACTTCCTTCTTCTAAACTTCTGGTCATATCCTTCTCATTAAAGTACTTTATAGATCTTCGCTTGTAAGTAGTAGTTCTTATGATTATCTCTTCCCTCAGTTCTTTCAATAGGTCCAAGTCTATCCTTATTAGCTTGCCATTTTTGTCCTCATTGCAGTACAGGACTCTTACACTTGGAAGCCCTAAGTCAATAGGAATAACAGCCTCGATCCCAAAGGTCAGTGCGAAGGGGGTTACGCTTGTCGGTTCCCTTGGCATTGTTCGATATGTCCAGAGCACATAGTGGAGATCTTTGACCCAGTCTCTTCCATACCCCTCTAACCTTCGCTCGATTCCCTAGAGAATAGTTCTGTTAGTAACTTTTGTCTGCCCATTAGTCTAGGGGTGAGCTACCGAAGAGAAGTGTTGTTTGATGCCTAGCCTCTTGTAAAATCCTCTGATATTTGGATTGTCAAATTGCTTTCCACTATCGCTGAAGAGCTGATGAGGAATTTTGAATCTATATACAATGCTTCTCTATATGAATTTAATTATGTTATCTGCTGAGATAGTTACCAGAGGCTCTGCTTTGACCCATTTTGTGAAGTATTCGATTGCTACCACTAAAAATTTTCTTTGTCCTGGGGCCATTGGGAAGGGACCAACGATGTCTATTCCCCACTTGACGAAGGGCCATGAGCTATATATTGGGACTTTCTCTATTACTGGTGCCTTTACCAAGTTTGAAAATTTCTGGCATGATGAACATTTTCTCACTAAAGATCTAGTGTCTGCTTTCATGGTGGGCCAATAGTAGCCTTGCCAAAGCGCTTTGGCTGCCAATGTCTTTCCCCCTATATGCATCCCACAAGAGCCTTCATGTATCTCTTGGAGGAAATACTTACTTCACTTGGCCTGAGACACTTGAGCTAGGGGAGCAAATACACCCTCTTATATAGGATGTTGTTATGGACAGAAAAGTAGGCGCTTCGCCTTTTAACTTGCTTTGCTTCTTTTGGGTCTTATGGTAGTTCTCCTTTCTCTAAGTATGCCTTGATTGGATCGATCTAGCTTGTCTCATTCTCTTCAACCTCCATCACCTCTTCAGCCTCACTTATGCTAGATGCCGATAGGGTCCTCATAAAGACTTTGTCAGGGTATACCTAGGGGTGTGTTGCTGTTAGCTTACTTAGCTATCAGCTCAACAATTTTGAAGCCTTGAGACTTTTCGGTGCTCTACCTCCACCCCTTTTTCTCACATCTTCTGTATTTGTTCTTTGAAGATGGCTAGGTATCTCGCCATCTCTTCTTTCCTGGATTTGAATATTCCATCGACATGTCCCAATACCAATTACGAGTCACTGCATATACATAGCTTTTCCACTGAGAGGAAATCTGCTAGCTTGAGACCTTGCACCAACGCTTCATACTTAGCTATATTATTAGTTATAGGAAAGTCCAATTTTAGGGCATATTCGAGAAGGACCCCTGTACCACTTTTGAGAACAATCCTATTCTGCTGGCACCATCAAGATAGAGCTCCCAAGTGGTTGATAGGTCTGTTTAGGCTTTGTTTCCTTTAGTTCCCTCTTTGCCTTCCTCTAAGAATGAGCATTCTGAAATGAAATCTACCAATGTTCGGGCCTTGATTGCAGCTCTAGGACTATATTATAAAGTTTATTGTTCGATCTCTATAGACCAACATAACATCCTTCCTTATGTTTCTGGCTTGTGAAGAGTTTTCTACAGGGGTTTATCTATCACCACCACCCTTTGATGTGCTTAGAGGTACACTTTAAACTTCCTACATGACAATGAAGGAGAGTAAGTTAACTTTTCAATGGGTGAATAGTTAAGCTATAGCCCTAGTAGGACTTTGCTAAAGTATTAGATTGGCTTTGGAGTCCATTTTCCTCCCTCACTAGCATAGCTCCTACTACATATTGGGATGTTGAGAGGTATATGAGCACTTCCTCTTTAGGTAATGGCCTGTTTAGCACTTGTTCTGAACCCATATAGGTTTTTAGTTCTTTCAAGGCCCTCTGACAATCTTTTGACCATTAAAAGGTCACATTCTTCCTCAATCTCCTAAAAAATAGCAGGTATTTTTTCTCTGCTTTAGACATGAACTGATTAAGAGCCACTAACTTCCCAGTTAGTTTCTACACCTGCTTCACATTCTATGATGTTGGCATATCTAAAATCACCTTCACCTTATCAGGGTTAGGCTCAATCCCTTTCTCGCTTACCTGATACTCGAGAAACTTACCCCCTTGGATGAAAAAGACACACTTCTCCGGATTCAATTTCATCCCATATTGGTTCATCACTCCGAAAATTTCCTTTAAATCTTCTGCATGCTCTTCAAAGTTCTTACTCTTCAAAGTCATGTCATCAACATAAGTCTCCAAATTTTTGCCCAGTTGATCTTTGAAAATTCTATTAACCAGCCTCTAGTACGTTACTCCGGCATTTTTTAGGCCGAAGGGCATGGAAGTATAGTAATAGGTGCCTTTCTTGGTGATGAATGTTATCTTCTCTTCATCTTCTAGATCCATCTTAATTTGATGATATCCCTATTTAGCATCAAGGGACGAGAGGAACTTGTATCCTGCTGTTGAGTCCACCAATTTGTCTATCATCGAAACAGGATATGAATCCTTCGGACAAGCTTTGTTTAAATCAATGAAGTCTACACACATTCTATAACTCCCATTTGTCTTCTTCACTAAGACTACATCAGCCAACCATTATGGGAAATAAACTTCCCTGATGAATCTGACTTCCATCAACTTATCCACCTCTTTGTCGACGATTGCCTGCCTTTCTATGCCGAAACACCTTTTCTTCTGTTTGATGAGTCTGAAGATTGGATCTACGTTGAGCCTATGAGTCATCACCTTTGGGCTAATTCCTGGCATTTCTGAGGAATCCCATACAAAGTTCCCTCTCTGGCTTACCAAAAACTTCTTCGCTTCATCTTTCTCTGCCAATTCCTGGCTCACTTTCAGATGTCTCTCTTGGCTTTCTTCATCGATTGGAAATGTCTTCAATTCTCCTAATGGTTGGGCCCTTCGATCTTCCCCAACCCTTATCTCTTCTTGGACCATACACACCTCCCCATTCAGTATGTGAACCATGATTTTCCTTTTTCGAGTTAAGTCAACCTCAAGCTCCTACTTAGAGGTACTATATACACAAAAATTTGTTCCACTAGCAAAGGGACCTTCACCGTTCCTCTTCGTACATTGGTATATGCATCTAAGTCATCGAGCAGCGGTCTTCCCATCAAGACATTATAGGCCTTTGGGTTCTTCACCACCATGAAGAGTGCCATCACCGTCACACTTTTCAGAGCAACCCCTATAGTGAAGGACAACTTAATGTATCCTGTAGTAGGAATTTATGTCCTATCCAAAGGTCTGACTAGGTTCTTCAACTCCTTCAGCTCATACCCTTTTATCATTATCTTCTTATAAGCCTCGAAGGACGACATATTAGTTGAGATTCCTTTGTCCGCCAAGATTCTTTGCACATTTTAATTGATGATAATGGTTTTGATGACAATTAGGTTTGCTCAGCCTAGCCTTACCCCATCTTCCTCGGCCCACTGCATCTTTCCATTGTAAAATATGAACTTTGGTGTTTCTTGGGTTTGGGCTATGGCTTTGTCTTTTTTTTATCCCCTCCTCCTGAGGTCCTTTAGTCAAGCAAGCAATGTCTTCCATTGTTCCATCATTTACCACTAATAGCTCTGGGTTCCTATCATTTCTTACAAATCTTTTTAAGTAATCCTATTTAATTAACTGCTCAATTTTCTCCATCAAGTGTATACATGAATCAGTGGTATGGCCATGGGTATTGTGGAACTTATAGAATTTTGTTTTATCTCTTTTGTTTGGATCCTTCCCGATTGGCTTCGACCTCTGCCATGTGGCTTGATTCTGAAAAGCCGTGAAGATGGCCTCTGGCCTAGCATTTAGTGGGGTCAATTTGGTTACATCAAAGGTTCTCCTGGAAGGCTCCTTTTTCCTTCTCCTTTGCAGGTGAATCCATGTTCTTAGAATCACTCATTCCCCCCACATCCTTCTTCTTGCTCTTCTTCGAAGGTGTATCTTCATCATCCCCCTTTCTTTTTTGAGCAAATTGACTCACTCAGAAAGCATCATATTGCCGAATGTACTTCTATGCTATGGTCATTGCCTCTTTAAGGCTCTTTGATATATCTCTAGATAACTTCTTGAAAAGGTCTGCATGGATGATACACTTTTATAAAGCCTCTACTCCTCTAGCCTTATCTAAGCGGGTTACTTTCAATGCCTCCGCATTAAATCAGGCTAAAAAGTCTCTTAGCAATTCATCCTGGCCTTGCTTCACCATCTTTAGAGACTGAGTTTGCATTTCTGTGGGGATGTTGGCTGCAAATTTCTTCATAAACTGCCCTTTCATGCCGTAGTACCACTTGGTAGCCACTCCGTCCAACGAACCCCTGAAGGCCCTGTACAATGCTTCATCATCCCTTGTTTGCAACTCGATTTCATAATTGTAATTAAGGATATGGGCCCTTGGATCCACAAATCTTGTCTATTTGGTGATATTCGGGGTTTTGAATTTGCTCGAAATTTGGTACTCCGTTATTCTTCTGATGAATGAAGACTCCAGCTCCAACGTCAAGTTTTTATCTCCAAGTTTTCTCTTCTCCCTAAATTCTTCCATACATTGTTTCATCATCTCCCTTACATCCCTCAGATTACAACTAGTAGCTTCGTGTTCTCTCCTTTGGGATTGAGATTCATGATGAGACATACACCTACTATGCTCTCTCGTGGAGTGACTTCTTCCCTTCCTATTTTCTCCCCCTTCTAGCCTAGACTCTGTGGAGTCGATTGAGTTAACTTCTATTCTGTTATCATTCCCATCTTCTCTTTGCCCCCCTTCACTTCTTGGTCTACCATCTCCCCCTCTCGGCTCTCTACCCACCGGGTCCACATGGTTTCCTCCCATAATGGTCTGTCATCCTTCTCTCCTTCAGGTGTTTGGAAAAACTGTGCTCTGGCTTTTCTAACTAGGGTTGTGGGTATGTTCTCATTCATTGGTCTTGGTGGGCTCTGGTTTTGCAAGAGCTGTAGGAATGGTGCTAGTGCACCCAAGAAGACACTTTGTACTTTTGGTGACAAGCCTGGGGGTGCACTAGTAGAGGCTTGGGGTGGGGGTGTGGTTGTGCTTTTTAAGAGTTTATGAGGATATCTTCTAGAACTTGGAAAGGTGCTGCTAGGTCAGAGGTAGCGTTTGTGACTCAAGTCTCACGGGTACTGTTTCCAGTGGGCTGGCTTGGTGAAACATCTGTGTTATTTCTAGTGTCTGAAAGGACATCCATGCTTAACGTTCTTAAGGTTCAAGATTTTGAATCAAAAAATGAAAGTTAGTGTGACTATCCTCAAAGAAAAAAGAGAATAGTTGTCGAGATCAAGAAAACTTTTTAATCGGTTTCCTACAAACGGCACCAATTTGATAGGACTAATACCTAACAACTTCTGATCTCTGGACTGGTATCGAATGAATAGAACCTTTGAACTTGGAATACCTGCACCAATGAACAATGGTGAGCTAAAAACGCTAGGCTTTGATTCTGGCAATGACCATTTGACGTTGTGTAAATGAGTTTTATATGCCTTAGGCCTGAAGAGCCTTAATGGACTTAGATTTTTGGAGTGTTTAGAGTTAGAGTTTATTACCTTGAAATGTGTGTCATCATAGAGTATTTATAGTGTTTACGAGATTCCCTTAGGACGCTTGGACTGTTGGGAAGATCCCAAGTGGTGAGATCTTCATAAGTGAATATATGGTTCCTAGGTGAGAAAATGACATTTGTCTGCTTTGAGCATTGAACATTTATCTAGGAGAATATTCTGTAGAATTCATGTGGGCCCCGCTCAAAGGGGTTATTTTGGTATGACCTAGAGTGAAGCCTCAGGTCGAAGGAGTATGCCGAAGACCACGCTCAAAAGTCACTAGTCTTGAGCTTAAATTTCTTCGGGCTTTAGTTGTTCCTTCTAGTCCATGTCCATTTTATCTTTTAATTCTGACCCTATCAATTATCATTACTTTAATTTTGCACCCATGTTGAACATAAAAAGATCTTATACCCTCATGTATTGATTTCATTGATGATTTTTAACAGGTGATGCTATTGTTAGAGCAAGTAAGATAAATCAATCATAATGCAATCTTTATGATGTATTAAGAAATATGAATTTGATTTTGAAATTGAGAGAATTTTCAAGTTTGAATTTGTAATTGGACTTTGAGCCTGTTGGTCTAGGACAAAAAACCTATTATAATAATTCTAATAAAGGGTATTCTGTAACTGGACTTGGTATTCAGTTTGATCTTTGCCTTTTGAATGAAAATATTATTATTTCTTAGGGGGTAAAAAAAAAAGGGGGGGTTATTGTGCAGGCTGGCGCAGAGCAAACCAGTAGCGGTAGCAAACCATAGGTGAGAGGAAAGCAAAACCACCTCCCCTCTTGTGAACCCATATCCACCTGCAAGTGCCACTTAAGTAATATTTAAAATTAAAGTTTGAAAGTAAAGAACAATTGACGCATTAAAATCTTCATTAAATTTGACAAATCAATAATTAAACAAGATGAAATTTGGCAACATTTCCCATATTCAACAACAATGCTGAAATCCTAGATTAAAGAGTCCAAGTCTTCCCAACAGATTAGAAGATCCATAGTTCTCACAATACAATTGAATAGAATATTCAATAGAAGCAATCCATCAGAAAATAACAATCCATCTCTAACAAAAGCCCTACTAATGATTACACTTGAGAGAGTAATAATAACAATATAAACAACACAATAACAAATTAGTCAAATGCCAAATGCAAGAGCCAGGGACCAAAAGGCTGCATCTAAAAGCTCGTTCAACTGTGGGGTGTGCGTGTGTGGCTCTGAGAATGCTTAAACCTCTTGAAAGCACTATCTTGTTCTCCTCATGAAGCCTAATTTCACAGCACAGATTCAAAATGCCAAAGCAATTGGCAAGGCAAATGGCCAGTTAATCCACCAGTCTTCCATATATTTTGACCCAAACAAGAAAGAATCCAAGCTTTTTCCCTTGTAATGAACTTAATCTTCGTTTGTTGTTGACTTATAGTCAAAGCTTTCTGTTGTTAGCGTGGCTAGATGATGATGATGATGCTTTCAACCTAAGAACACCTTCATCCTGATGATCAGGCCGGAAAAGAAGGTTATTCCAGTTAGTCGACCTTTGGACAATCCTAGTAGGAACCCTGTCACTGTCTTCTCCACCAGATGCTTCATATCCATCGCTGGTAGACCTCGGTAGTGGGATTCCACTGTGAGAAGCACCACCTGCTGCTGATAGACCTGTCAGCCGCCTAGATTCTTCGGGTCCTGATGAGGAAACACGAAATGGGTGGATATCTGGTGAGTCCAAACTGCTTTCTGGAGAAGAAGCAACAATCCCAGCTGAACTTGACATTGCTCGAATAGTTTGGAAAGCACTTCTTGCCTCAAGCTGAAGAGGGGCCAAACTTGTTGATGTCTCTGTGAAACCTTTCTCATTAACCATTCCAGAAACATTGGTTCCAGGCTCCATTGGTAGGTCTGCTGGAAGGCGTACTCTCTTATTAACTCTCCTTCTATTATTGTCAGGCCTTGGAACCATCCGACGGCCACTGCTTCCAAAACTGCTATCTCCTTCAAGCCCAAAAGGGGCTTCCCGTCTTACAACAGGCTGTAGGATTCGGGACTTTTTTCTTGCCTCTGCTGCTGCTTTTGAAACTTCTTCTGCATTTAACCGGGCCAATGTCCATGGACTGATCTTCACTGCTGCTGGATTCTTTTTCCTGATTGGCTCTTCTCCCACAGTCTTTTTTCCTAATGAACTGACAGATCCAGTCTCTGGAGGAACAACATCAAACTGGAAGAAAAATAAAAATTTCAGCGGTGCAACAATCTCATTGCAATGTTGCTAGAAGTGCCAAACCCAATTAAGCTCATCACAGCAGAAAAGGCAATCATGTGAAAAATCAAATAGTTAAGACTAGTAGCCATCTCAAGCTCCATCATGCAGAAGTTAGTAAAAATGCTGTTCACCAAAATACAGATCGCAACAACAGAGTTCACAGAAAATTGTGAGGTGTAGTACCGAATCTTCCAAGAAGAGGCGAGGTGGTGTGCACCATGCACCGCGGTGGAAAGTAGAAAAGGAGCTTGCACTGCTTAACCCAGTAAGTGAACTGGCAGGAGACATCTGTGGACTCTGCTGGCCTCCAACTCCTTGTTGCTCTTGCTCCTGCTCCCTTAGAGCTATAATGTAATCATAGGTGCTTATTCCCTGAAAAAAAAAGCAATATAATTGTACGCATGCGGCAAACATAAAGAAACTAGGATGAACTTTTGTATGATTAAAAAATTCAGTTAGATGAAATAGCATTACCTTTCTAATGAGCAAGATATGAAAGAAGAAAAGCTGAGCAAGATGTAGTGTAGCAATCATAGCCAAAATTGTGCACACGGCCTGCAAGAACATAGAAAGAACATTACAAAACAGAACTTTGGCACAATATGAATAGTAACAAGTTGAATCTCAACTGATCCTCACCACAACAATAATAAATGGGGCCAAAGAGAAGCTGCTTCCTAATTTGGAGGAGATATCCACAGAAAATCGCTTCCGTTCAAGAAAACAGCATATAAGTACTAGGATTCCAGTTGACCATTGTAGAATAAGCTGCAATCTCAAGCCCAAGATGCACAAACCATGTATATACCTGTCAATAATCAATTAAAATGAAAATGACGAGAAAAATAAAGTCTTACTCTTGGTGACCTTCAGTCCTGCCATCTCACTCGGGATTTGTGGCTAGATCATTTGAAGATTCCAGGTAAGAGAGAATGTATGTATGCTTACCAAGAGGAGGGCGGAGACCATTAGCGCGAAAAACTTTCTGTAGTTCCTTTTGCCTATACAGTTGTTAAGCCACTGTAAAAAAAAAAAAAACGAGTACCAAAAGAATATTACAGAAATGTTTAAATCAACTTAAAAATAAGAATGAGATTTTTCCAATAAGCCAGATGCTCTGTACCCTGCAATGATGATCAAATCGGTCAACACATTTGTCACAAACTCTACAGTGCTTGCTGTACTTGAAAACCTCAACTTCACACAAACTACAATAGAACATTCCATCTTCACTCATCTGCTGTGATGAAGATTCATCAGCCGGAATGCAGTAATTGCAGATAAGAGCACATGGAAAGAGAGACCATATGAAGTAAGATGAATTCCTAGATGTCACATTCTTCTCCTCAAAATCAGTATTCTGATGTTTCGGAGTTGCATCTGCGCCTATTGAGCCATTATCCTGAGATTTACCAACAGTAGAAGCATTGGCATCATGCATTGACGAAGTTGACTCCTTGCCTAGTTTAGAATCCTTTTGCTGGGAATGCTTCGTATCAAGTGGAATGTTAAGATACTTCTTGGACCTAAAAACTCCTGGATCTGCAGGGTCAGCTGCGGCGCACCAAATATACAGGCCAAAAACACATGTAATCTGGAAAGGAAAGAGATGTTACAGAAGTTTCGATTAGAGAGGATACATTATAAAAGTTGGTTTCTGAAGTTCTTTAGGCTGAAATTAGCCACATGTTACACATATTTTATGCATAAAACTTCAAAGTAACTGAAATTTGACTTCCTCTATATCTGAAAAAGGAATTTGTAACAGCAATATATTCAAAATTTGAGAAAAATGTCCTTATGACAGACTTGCATTATAAGGATGTACTACACTAGCAACCATTTGATGCCATTGCCCATTAACTTATTATGCAACCATCTCTAGAATCATTAGCAAGAATCATCCACCAAAATGGCAAGTTGCAGATGCCTAAACCTAACAGAATCCCTTCTCTGCTCGAGTGTCGTAGCACACAACATGCATCCCAATATAGAGAAAGCTATTACCTATATAGGTGTCCACTTTATGAAATTACTACTTTGCTTCACTCTAATCCTACATCAAAAAACCATTTCAGCAACTGGTTTAATTGGTAGAATAAAAGAATTCTCCAAATTCTGCTCCTGAATAAGACATATACAGTCCAAATTGAAGTTAAGGCAATGAGAGGCATCCTTCTTGTTTTCATGTGAATGTCATGAAGTTCAACACAACTGTTTATCAAATACACCGCCATGTTACCTCGAAAAGCACAGCTCACCGTATAATCTTTTTCTCTTTGCTATTGCTTAACTTTGTAAATTTACAATCATAATCATCACATCTTGGATCAAACATTTAGCTAAGTTGATAATTATCGATTCATCAACTCCATGAAGACTATATCTAAATTCAGTCGTTAAAGTCTCATTTTCATTTCAATTCCCAATGCCTTACTTCAAATTAAAAAAATATCAATTAAAAGCATGTAACTGAAGAAGAATTTTATCCATTTTACAATCCAGGAAGCAAAGCACCAAGTGATTCAGCCTTTCTGGGACAAGCTCAAAATTGGTAATTGGAGTTGGAAGACCAACACCAAGAGCTTGCCTTTATGAACATCCAAAAGGTATAATTATTATAACAGCATTTAGTCTAAACAAATGAGGATACCAAATCCTCAATGTAACAAATTGAGAATCTATGTAATGTAGTATTAGTAAGTAGGCAAGTAAAGAAAAAAAAAGTAACTAGGTTGGCCTTATCAACAAAGAAAATAGCTTTTACAAACACTTGAAGAGATCTACTAAAAAATTAACATGAAAAACAAATTGGGGAATGAAGACAAAATTAGAGATACAAAAACAGATGAATGGGAATCAACAAGCACAGAAGGCACAGATCTCAGTTGTTGAATGTACTGAGAAATTATTGAAGGACAAATGAAGAAAGTAAAAGGAAAGTTAGAAATGGGTTACCAAAGGAGTGTAGATGCCTATGACAATGTATCGAAACAACTTCTTCCCAACAAAAGGAGCAAAAAACACATAAAAAGCAAACCCCAATGCCAGAAATACAGCAACAGCAACCACCTTCAAAAAAAATCAAAACTTTTAAGTACAAAATAATCAAAACAAGAGAAATAAAATGTATTATGAATAGAAAAAAAAAATTAAAAAGACAAAATGAAAGAGGAATTACCTGAAGGGGGTGATAAGGGAGTTGCCATCCATGTTTCCTCATTGTTTATCCAAAATGCAGGACAAAAATTTCAAATTTGGGGAAAAGAACAAAAGGGAGAAGGTCAAGAAAGAAAGAGAAAAAAAGGAAGAACTTGGGTTTTACTTACTTTCTTCCACTTTCCATGACCATTCAGTTCACTCTAATGATTCCATGAGCAACCCATTATTGTTCAAATGGGTCAAATTAAAAATGAAGCTAATAAGCCTGAAAATGGTGTGTTGGGTAGTGAACAGAAATGGACAGTGGACAGTGAGGAGAACTTTGTCTGGTTCACTCAATCATAACCTAAGGTTAAGGAAAAGAACAAAAACAAAAGGGGGGGGAACACTTGGTCTGATTTTGGATTTGGGTTTCTTTCTTCTTCTTGTTTCTTTACAAGCAAAAAGCTTTTTACTTGGGCAAACAGAGATCTAAGAGAGAGAACACAAGGGTGGGTCTGGTTTTCTTTTGATGCTTATAATTACCTTGTGGCTGGGCTACTTCTCTTTTTTACTTTTCTTTTCTTGTTTGTAGCGTTACCTTTTTCATTGGCTAAATCATGTGTGGCACTGCCACTCTCAGAGTTTATTATTTTCACTTTTGTAATTGCCACCCACCTCTTCGTCTCCATACACCTTCTCAAGCTTCCTATTCAACTTTTTTTTTTCTACTTGCATAACCCATCTTAAATTAATTAACACCAATTTTCTTTTCATAATTCTCAATTTTAGCATTTTTTATACAGTAAAAGATTCAATAATCAATGGACTACACAATGAGAGATTTTTCACAGAAATTACTAATCGAGTTTTTTTTCTCAAATGATGGATTAATACACGTGGATAGGCACGTCAAGAATTTCATTAACACACAGTATATTATCAACTTTTAATTAGTCCATAAGTGTTTACGTGTTGCCGCATGTCATGAAGAGCCGACAAATTTATTGATGTGTCTGACCTTGTATACTGATCCATTGTCTAAAAGTGGTGGATTTAGTGATTTGTCTAAAAAAAATTTCGATTAGTGATTTTTATAAAAAATCACTTAAAATTTAGTGATTTTCTTACTTGTGTACTCCAATAGGAGATAATCATCCACTAGCTTATAAACGAAGGGGACTTGAGCAATGTAACATAAGACTGAATTTTTCAATCACTCGTCAAAAAATTCAAAGCCTTGTTTGACAACCTTTGAAAATAGCGTAGAATCAAAAGCAGTGGCGAAGTCATATGAAGGTGTTAAAAAATGGGATGATATTTTTCAATCATTTCGTTAACTTCTTTTTTTTAGAAATTTATAATTATATATTAAATTATAAGATTTTTAATATTTTTATTAAAAAAATGAGAGATAAATAAATGATGTTAAAAAATGGGATGATATTTTAAAATTTTTTTATCCAGTTTAAAATTCTAATTATGTCACGTATTAAAAATTAATTAATAATTGATTAAATAGTCACCCTTTTTTTTATCACTTTCTTTAAATTTATCAAATTTCTTAAAGTGTACTAATTTTGTATAAACTTTAAAACAATACTTTCATATTCATGTAAATAAACTAAATTAACCTGAGATTATGACATCTCTAAGAATGTTAAACACTTATAATATAATTTCTAAATGAAATGTTGATATTTGATAGCAAGTTTGAAAAGCAGTCTTTCTATAATTTTTTTTGTTCACTAGGCAAATGCAATGCAAATCCATAAGCAAGAATTTTGACTATTTCATTTATTTTTCTATAGTCTAAAGAATTTTCATGGTGGATATTAGCAGAGAGATGGACCACCTTAAATAAGGACATTTGTTTAGAAATTAAGACACCTCCTTCATAATTGAAAATTTTGGTGAATTTTTT
>CAOJBK011110784.1:0-11052 GCA_948294925.1 Codiaeum variegatum | reverse complement strand
GCATGGGTGCCCAAGAGGCCACACAAGAGTTCACTAGAGGGTGTACCCAAAGCCAATCCACAAAAGGGTAAAGGGCCTCGTCCTTTCCATCCAACCACTGCTACCCAAAGAAAGTAGCCGAGGTTTTTGTTGCCACCAATCGAGGTTCCTGAAAATAAATGGTAGGTTGTCCACCATAAGATGTTTCCACAACCTCTTACTAGAACCCAAAAAAGGAGGCTTCAACGAAAGAGGGCAGTTGTCAGAATTCTAATAGTTGATGCAAATAGAGAGAAAAGGAAAAAGCGGACTTCATAAGATGGTTCTGAGATATAGAGTCAGTTGCCAACACAAAAGGAGAAGTAGTGCAAGAAATTAAGATCGACCAAATCTCCATTCTGTTGAAATGCTCTATGGCATCTGTCACCTTACTGACTTCATTTCAAAAGTCTGGTGAGAATGATCGAGAGTTTCATAGTCAATTTGATGCTCGGGGGAAACCTATGATGATTCAACTGTTTGTAGTGGTGTCACTATTCAAGCTATAGAGCTCGGAGTTCCAAAGAGGGTAATCTTCAAGAAACCTGTTGAAAGAATGATGAAGCACATTAAACCGTTATATATTAAGACTCATCTTAATGGGAGGCCAACCTCAAGAGTCTTGATAGATAATGGGTCAGTGATTAATATCTTACCATTGAGGATGGTTTTAGAACTTGGAAAGATAGAAGAAGACCTCATAACAACAAAGGCCTACATTTCAACATTTATTGGTGTGGTTACAAGGAAACTTGGTGTTCTACCTGTGGAAATCAAAGTGGGAATCAAGATTGCATTGACGACCTTCTTTGTGGTAAACTCTACAGGCAATTATCACACTTTGCTAGGCCAGGACTGGATTCCTGCCAATTGGTGTGTGTCACGATCTCTTCATCAATTTCTCCAATTTTAGAAAGGAGATGAAGTGGAAATAGTATGGGCTGATAAAAAACCATTTCAAGCCTACACAGATATGATGGGTGTGAGGTGCTATGATCGAAGTTTGGGTCTAATTAAATTCAAAGGGAAAAACAAGTATGGTGAGCCAAAAGAACTTACCATAGCAGGCTGTGATGAATACAAACAACAAGTAAGAAGACTCTTCAAGAAGTCAGTTATCAGCCTATCAATGAGGAGGTTGATGATTAAGCTTTCAAAAGAAGAAAAGGCGATAGCTGTGATTGCCTTATTGAAATTCCAAGTGCAAAAAGCTCTGGATAGGATTTTGGTTGAGGAAGCTCGAGAGGCCTTAGGTGCAGAAGTAATCTTTGAAGGAGAACCACCTGATGAGGTGGTAGTAGAAATTCAACCACTTGAACTAAAGGATGCTCTACCAAAATTGGATGGTGTTATAGATGAAGTCCAAAATCCTTTAAAGGAGATAAACTTGGGAAAACTAGAAGAGCCTCAAATTACTTATATCAATAGTATGCTCCAACCTCCATTAAAAAAGAGAGTAATTGAGTTGTTACAAAGGGTTGAGTATTGCTTTACATGGGAGGATGAAGAAGTTCCTAGATTGAGCAAAAGGTTAGTCAAGTACCAACTCCCTACCAAACTAGACTCTTATTTCCATTGACAACCTGTAAAAGGATTTCAAAGGATAATGGGAAGGATTTTCCCACTTTGTGAAGAATGAAGCAAGAATGTTAGTAACAGGCCGATGCCACGACCAAAACACATGTCACGCATCGAAATAGTTTGTTCATACATATGTTGACATGCTTAGGGCTGACAACTCGGCCAAAATTCATAATAAGTCGGCCTTTGTCCACTTTTTCAATAAAATGACAATGGCAAAACTGAATCTGCGATTTAAGCAAAATTATCATGTCGATGCTCAATATCTAGTTAGACGTAAGCATGATACAGGAAATAAAAGTATCTCAAAGCTTGGAGTTCATATGAAGTAGTTTGCAATGAAAGTCTCTCACCTTGATAGCTCCTAGGAAGATTTGTCGAAGACCAAAAGTTCGGGCTTAAATTTATAGATGTCAGGCTTAAATACCAACCTAACATCTTGAGAGGGTGGGAAGCAATTGTTGAACCCATATTTGTAGTTTTTTGGCCTAATATGAGCTTTAGAAATAAAGGCACAAAAAAAAAGCAAGTAAAAAAGCCCATAATGAATTTTAACATATGCTAAATGTGGAGAAATGGAGTGGAGTGATGGGGAAGTAACTTTTTACCAAAGAAAGAATAGTTACTTTGTATGGAAGCAAAAAAATAGATATTGGAATAAAAGAAAAAGGTGACTTCTATCCAAAGAAAAATTAGTTATGTTTCTTTGGGTGGAAGAAAAGAAAGGAGTTGCTTCCACGAAAAGAAATTGTTACTCTGTGCCAAAGAAACTTCCACTATAAAAGCTATATGGATAGAAGAGAAGACACAAACGCATAAAAATAAGACAATTAAACAATCAAAGACTCAAAGTCAAGCTAATTATATTCAAACTATCCAATTTCATTTCAATTTCTTGTTAATTTATCAAGTCTATCTGCTTTTATCCTTTATTTTGTAGTCTTGACAATTTAACAAGCTTTTTGACTTTTATCATTTACTTTTTGCAATTCTGTCTATTTAGTTTTTATCACATTATTATTAGTGTAATCCTCTTAAATTAATATAATTTTCTCCTTTCATTCCTGAAATTTTGGCAAATTTTATGACAAAAGGAGAAGCTGTGTTCAGTCTATTCAAGAACCTTTAAAACCGTCGTCTCTTAATTTTTACTATAATTATTTGAAAAGTCAGATACAGGTGAGACCTTAAGAATCTCTAGCATGCCAACTATAAATTTTCAAAAAAAAAAAAAAGGCAACAGATACATATAATATTAAAAGTTAAAAACATAACCTAGAAAGTGTAGTTTATTCAAAATACAAAAATTTTGGAAAAAAAAAACAAAAAATAAATTCAATAATGAATAAACATGGACAAACTAAAACCTAGATAAATAAGGACACTCCAAATTTACTTTAAAAGTGAAGAGATATAAATTTTTATTGAAAGAAATACAAGGAAAGATGAAAAAACAATAAGAGGGAAGCAGACTTCTAGCTAAAAGAGACAGAAATGGTCTTTAAATAAGAAAAGACGAAGAGAAATTTCTAGTTGTTTCTTACAACAAATTAGACTTCTTTTAGCATGAATAGAGAAATCAAATGGCTCCGACCGTATATGCATGTAAAATTAAGTTCTATCTTAATGTGCTAATCAAGTTTGGACTTAGAACATAAGAAATATAACAATAAAATCTTGTTGCCTTTTGAAACTTAAAACTACTCATTTTATTTATTTATTTATTATGAATTACATTAATCACTTAAAGGGTAAAATTAGTTCTCTCTCTTTTGTTGGCAAAAAAAAAAGGTTATCTTTTAAATATAAAATTGATGTCTCTGAGCATATTGTAGTCTCAAAAACTAGCTCCAAAATTAATATGCAAGACAAATAAAGACTACAGGGGTTCTTTGTTGGTAGCTACTCCGATACTTAAGTCAGTAATCTACTTTGGAGATATTCAATATAGAAGTAATAGAGAATTTAGAGTGATTAGCATATTTTCCATGGTTTAGGTTAGTTTATATATTATTGAGATAGTCATCAAATCCTACAAGGTAGATCAGTAGATAGATATTCCGTGATTTTAAGGATATAAGAGAGATATTAAGAATTTATTTCTTAGTTATGCTTATCCATTTCTGAAGGGGTCGAGCTCTTCCTCTGTCTGAGGTCGACTTGTCGACCTCATTCATTACACCGCATATATCTATAAGTCCTGAGGCTCGACCTCTCATGCCAGATGTAAGCCACTTGAGTGGCTTGGGGTCGTCCCGATAGAGGCCGGGGTTATCACATGTCCCTCCAAAAGACCTCAGTTAAAGACTGAGGTGCAGACAAGCCCAATGAGCTCGTAGAGCAATGTATACCTCGTCCTAAAATCTTTGACTCTTGGGAGGGAAACTTCCCTCCTATATTTCTCTAATGACATATATCGGATGCTCCACCTGCTTTTAGAAGGTTTGACGTCGCTTCAAATTCTGCCTCCCTATTAACAATCATCACGTGTCAACCATCAGTGGTCTCCATATCCACAATGTCGCTTCGCCTTCTGCGCTTCTCCCTTTATTTAAGGGAACCGATTCTTATTCTTTCATTTTTCTAGAATTTTCCCCCTTCTCTGCTATTTTTCTTTTGTTATTGAGAAATTCCAGCAACCACTCTACCTTCCGGTCACCGTCAGTAACCGTTTTTCAGGTAATTTTGTTATTTCTTCACCTTTTGTCCCTTTCTCTCTATTTTCTTTTTATTTTGTTCAACAATTCCTCTTCATATACTATTTTCCTCTGTTCATCCTAAAAAAAGGAGTGATAGCCAAAATATGGAGGGATCTATTTCCCACTTCTCTGATTATGAGCTCAGTCATGATCCGAGTCCTATCATCTCCATAAAACTTATTAGGGATGATCCCAATCCTGGGAGTGAGGGACCACTGCCTATTCTACCCAACCAGTCTGAGAGTGACATTGAGTCAGGTGTCCCATTACACCAACGGAGGAGGTTAGATCCCAACACAGAGGCTATGATTGAATGAGAATCATGGGGAATAACTCTCCCTCAAGTTGCTAGAGGGACAGAGGGGCCCATAGTCCCTGTGTGCAATCAAGAAGAGGAAGTTGAGGTTGACCTAGGCCTAATTGGGTCAGATGTGGAGAGCTCGAACGAGGCATCTGAGAGAGAAGCCCCTTCAAATCCAAAGACTGCCACTTCCATGAAGGGGAAAAGCATAAGCAGAGCCCCCGTCAAACAGGGGTCAAAGCTAAGAAATAAGACACCTAGGGTCAAGGCTTTAAGGAGCGTTCTTACCACTCAAGATTTACCGAAGATTAGGAAAGACTATTCATTCCCAGACGGCTTCATGACCAGGCTTCCTATCAGAAAGCAGGGCGCCAATCTAGTGACCCCTGTGAATGGAAAAGTGTTCTACCTCGACACCTTTCAATTAGGAGATCGGCTCCCTCTTTCTGACTTTGATAAGGTCTAGCTTCAGACCTACAACGTCCCTGTATCCCAGGTTCATCCTAACTTCTAAAAGATACTTCAGGGTTTATAGATGATGGCCTATTAACTGAAGTTCGAGCTCATTATTAAGAATGGAAATGGGGTGGGGTAGTGACCGGTTATGTTCAACCTGTCCTGCCCTGCATTTCCCACCCCGTAATCCGACTCCGCCCTGTAACCCGCCAGGTTATTTAATTCATGTCCCATCCCTGCCCCGTCCAAAAAATCCCCAACCTGCCCCGTCCCACCCAAATATTTTTATATAATAATATGATAAAAAATTATAAAATATATTAAATTTATAACACATAAGTATAATTTTTAATATTAATTGTTCATATTAATATAAATATAAATTTTAATCAAATAATAAGAATAATAATTAACATAAAAATATAAATAAAAATTAAAGATATGTATATTTATATATAAATATTAAATCGGGATGGGTTACGGGGAAGATTAAACAAATACAGACCTCTCCCCGTTCCTGCTATTTTTTATACCGTGTTAGCCAGTAACTCGGTCAATCGTTGACTAAACTTCCATGTTTAGGTTGGGTCAGATCGGATCCCCGTGGGTTCGGGTTAAATTGCTGTCCCTACTCATTGTCCCTCTGGTCTAACACTTGTATCGAGTGATCCCTGGGAAGGGGTTGGACTGGTGCCATCTGCAGGTTTACGGCAACCATAGGTGGTTCGACCTCCCATCCTCTCTCAATCCAATTTGGAAGAGGAAGTTCCTCATAGTGATGCAAAAAAGCTTTAACGACCTCCCCAAGACTTGGAATCCTAATGTTTAAAGTCTTTGCTCCAAACACCTACCTGCACTTAACAGGGTTGAGGTCGACAATATGAGGGCCATTCTTAAGTGGGTAGAAGGGAATGATAGCTTCCAATGTAAATCTCTTATCGAGGAGTGGTACACTGGGGAGATAATGGATAAACAACAACGCCGGCTCAACCCTTATAGGTGTATTTACCCTTCCTTTTATTTATTCTTTTTTTTTCCGGACTAACTAACTTATTGGTTCTCTCTTCTTGCAAAGAATGACTGTTATCCAGAAGATTTGAGAAAAGAGCATCCATGAAGCTCTGAGTGCCCAAATCGGAGGTTTGAGCCTCCCTGCTCCCGAGAATCCACCACAGGTTGGGGAACATTAAGACCTAACCTCTGACCCTGCCACCACTATGTCCACCTATGTAGCTGTCATGGTGGCGATTTCTTCTAAAGGGGAAAGAGATCACCCCTTGCCTACCTTACCTACCCCCGTTCGTACTAAGCGCCCAAGGGAGGAGGTTGCACACACTGAAGAAGGAACCAAGGGCCTAACCTCTTCTTCTTCTACTAAGGTGTCCTGTCTCACATCCTTATTAAAAATTTAGGGGCCAATGTGTCACTGGAAGACCATGAGGTGGCTTGAAAGGTCATGGGCTCACTGATCCCTCCTACTGACCTTCACCTTTATGAGGCCCTGACTTATGAAGAGCGAGGGGCTGAGTGTTGCAACAAGGCTCTTGCAGTAAGTTACTAATGAGTTGAAAGCAACACTAGGAGTTTTAAAATTTATAATTTCTCGATGACTAATTCTACCCTAGCTATAGGCAAGTGCACTTATCGTTTGGGTAGTATAGCAGTAACGAGGTCAATCCACAAGGACATCGACGCAAGTACTAGCTTAAACTTAAACCACTATCTAGTTTAGAGAAAATCATTGATTAAAAACTGAAAAATTAAAATCCTAATTCCTAACTAATATTAAGGGATAACTTCAAGAACTTACAAGACTAAGGATTAACAAGTATGAAATAGAGAATCTACCTAGGCTTCGACTTGTATTTGAATATATTGCATAGATAACCAACAACTCAATTAAAATTCAAGGTAATTAACATGTGGATTTTCACAAAAAAAAGTAAGTTTAAATCTTTCTCAAGTAATCAAACTCCTAATTTCCTAAGTAATAGGAAGGGAATCTCTTCTTAATCCTATTCAATTAGAAACAACATGAAGAACAACTGAAATTAAACATTATCCTAGGAGTTCATACTTCTATCTCTAGTAAGCATAGCAAACCTAATTGATTTTGAGTGTTCAAAACCAAAACTTTCTATCTCTAGGAAAGAATAGGCAACATCACTCATCCACAAACATGCAATTGAAGATGAAAAGTGCACAATATAAATCAAAATCAATACTTGAATAAAACCCTGAAAATTCATTGAGGAAAATAATCAATCAATCCATACAAACATCAAATACTCATCTAATATATATAGATTAGATGAGTTTTATTCATAATAGCAAGAAACGAATAAGAAATAAAGGGGACAAAAAATAAACCAAAAAGCTTATGATGAACCCTAACTTAATCTTTCAATCCCTTGGATAATCTTGCTTAATAATGTCTCCAATTGTGGTTCCCCACCTCTAATTTGATCCTTGATATAAAAATCCTTGGTTCTTGGTGGCTCTCTAGATTTTTTGGGTAAACCCTAGATCTAAAAACCCAAGACAAGACTAATTTTTCTAAAATTTTCATGACTTTTATAGGTACAGAGGGTTGTCACGGACGACTCTCACGGCCCGTGCCCGTGACAAGCCTCCAGCTCAATTTTCCTTTGGACATGAGGGGAATTAAGCTCTCACAGTCCCTGTCATAGCGCTTGATGGGGATCGTGGGAAGCTACTGCTTCTCTGCTTCTAATTCCTGACTTTTCCCACGGCTAGAATCATATATCTGATTTTTGAGCAAATTTTGTACATCTAGATGAAAGAATTAGACCTTGTGGTCTTCTACAAAGTTTTATATCTTTCTCTTAGATTTCCAATAGTATCCTAATCACCTCAATTGGAGTTTTATAGCTCAAGTTATGCCTAAAATACTAAGATAGGGTCAAACCAGCCAGAATTTCGCATATTGGGAATTGAGCTCTCACGACCCCTGTCACAGCCCATGTGGGGACTATGAGAAGCTATTGTTTCTCCATTCTTTTCAACATTTTTCATGGGCTGGCTCACAGGCCGTGAGCCAGACTATGGGGCAGCCCCGAGACTTGATTTTTCGCTTCATTTTGATGAATTTTCTTCGTCTTTTGAGCCCGAACCTTGAATTAGTTCCTCTAAGCTCAGGAATTCAATTGATTGCTTAGAAATGACTAAAAAAATCTAGGAAAAACACATTAAATTTAATTTAATAAGTAAAACCATCAAGAATATGAGAGAAAATAATGTATAATTGCTAGTTATCATTTACCTTCCAATTTCTTGGTTTTATCTTGCTTTATGCATATTTTACTTTTTCCTAACTTTTTGACTTCATTCTAAAGTTGGCTGGCTTGTGTCTTGGTCTGTCTACCATCACAAGTTGAGCTTCTTCGCTTTTGAAGGCTGAGATGGAGGCTCTTGAAAAGGAATGGGCCTTACTCCAGATAAGCCTTTCCCATGCTAAGGTTGCATTTGAGTGCCAGGGGAAAGATTTGGAAACTGCCAAGAAGATAGCCCATAAGGCTAAGGAGCAGTAGGATGAAGAGCTGAAAAGGAGAGAGATCTTGGAGAAGTTAAAGCAAAAGCTTGAGCAATCATATAGCAATCTAGCCTTAAAAGTTGCTGAGGTCGACCGTTTGGAAACTAAGAGTGCTTCTTGGCTCGATGCCTTTGGTAAGCAGCTAACCAGTGAGGCCGTGAAGAAGTTTGGTGCTTCCACCTCTTTCCTTCCCGAAATTGAGCCTTCTAAAGATATTTTCCTCGAGGCTCCTGAGAATTCCCAAGCTGCAGAAGGTCATCAAGGAGACCGTAAGGCCTGAACTCATGTACTTATCTCTTTTTCTTTTTTTTTTTGTTTTGCTGGGACCATGTTAGGAGCCGGTCCCTTCCCTCCTCTCACTATATTAACCTCTTCTTTATTTAATGAAATGAAAACTTCTTTACCTCGTTTACTTTTTTGTTGTTGTTTTTACTTAATGAAAATTCATCGATTGATCTAATGATCATTCTTTATGGGACGATCTATAGATCGTTCTTTAATGGGACGATCTTAGGATCATTCTTTGGTCAATGTGATTTTTGGATCGCTGAATTATGAGTCGATTTCTGGATTGTTCTTTCCAAAGGACTTTCTTTGGATGTTTTTTACAGGGCGATCTCAAGATAGCTCCTTTATGGGACGATCCTTTGGATCATACTCCTAAAGCTATTAATTAAATTGAGATTTTAGACTGGTTATTCAAGCAAAACTTAGTTTTATTCATGATGCCAGAATTAGTAGGTGCACCCACATCCTTAGTACCCTCATCATCTTTGTGGAATTATAACTAATATAAGAAATAACTAAAATATTATTGCATAAACATAAAACAATAACTTAGATAAAATACTTCTTGAGGTTCTGCATTCCGGGTATGAGGTAAGGTTTTCCCTTTCTCATCTTCCAACTTATACACCCCTAACCTCAACACCTTGTTGACCTTGTAAGGGCCTTCCCAATTGGGTTGCAACTTGCCAACTCTGACATTCCCTCTCGATAGCTTAACCTTCCTTAGAACGAGGTCCCCAACCTTGAAAACTTTGTGCTTGACTTTCTTATCATGATACCTTACTATCTTCTGCTTATATGCGGCTATTCGAGCATAGGCTAGATCTCTTAGTTCTTCTACCAGGTTGAGGTCTGTCCTCCTCTCCATGGCTTGATCTATCATCTCATTAAACTCCACCCTAAATGAGGGTTGTCCAATCTCTACTAGTACTACAGCCTCGCTTCCATATACAAGCGAGAAAGGGGTTGCCCCTATTGTAGTGTGAGGTTTAGTTCTATAACTCCACAGGACACCGTTAAGCTCATCCACCCAGTTTCCCTTCTTATCATCCAACCTCTTCAACAACCCTTGTAATAAGGTCCTATTAGTAAGCTTTGTCTGCCCATTGATTTGTGGGTGGGCTACTGAAGAAAAACGTAGGTAGATGTCAAGACACTTACATAAAGCTCTAAATTGTCTGGAATCAAATTGCTTCCCATTTTCTATGATGAGGACCCTTGGGATCCCGAACTTTCTAACAATAATTTTGTCAACAAAATCTATAACTTTATTATGAGTGATAGTAGCTACGAGCTCAGCCTCAGGCCACTTTGAAAAAGGCTCCATCATCACTATCAAGAATTTGCACTATCTTATTGAGGTTGGAAATGGTACTAATATGTCTATTCCCCATTGATAAAAGGGTCAGGTCACTCTTATAGGTGAGAGGGACGATGCTGGCACTTGTTGCACATTGGCATGCTCCTGAAATTTTAGGCATTTTTCACCAAGTCTTCTGCATCGGCCTTAATAGTGAGCCAGTAATATCCATGTAGTAGAACTCTTCTAGTGAGGGTCGTACTAGCTTCATGGGCTCTATAAATGCCCTTATGAATCTCCCTTAGCACATATTCACCAAGGTCGATAGTAATGCACCTCGTCCAAGGATGAGTTTGAGATCTGCGATATAGGTCTCCCATGTACCAACTATACTCCTTAGCTCTCTAGACAATTCTTTCAGCTTCTTTCTTATCCGAAAGGAGTATTCCTTCTAACAACCAATTGACCAAGGGTTCCATCTAACTCCCCTTCTACTCTATTGGGCACACTAGCTCACTCTGGGTTGTTGGGAGTTTTTACAAGGCCAATGGTATGTTCTTCAACTCTTCCACATTCCTTTTGGTAGCTACCTTAGAAAGTCTATTAGCCTCAACTGTTTCCGACCTTCGGACCTGTACAATCTTCCAGCCCTCTTGTATCATCTGTTTAGCTCTATCCACATAAGGGGCTAGATCTTCATTGCGAACTTTGAAATTCCTCTAAATCTGATTGATTGCTAATTAGGAGTCACTATAAATTGTCAAATTCTCGACCCCCACTTCCTTGGCCAATTTCAAACCATTTAATAGAACTTTGTACTCTGTCGTATTATTGGAGCTGTTGAACTCTAACCTTA
>CAOJBK011110042.1:0-16311 GCA_948294925.1 Codiaeum variegatum | reverse complement strand
TTTCTAGAATTCCAAGGAGCTCAAATGCATTGTTAAATCTCAAATAATGACATGAGCGACGAGGAGTCTTTGCCAGACACAAAACCTTGCATTCTAGCTCATGTTTGTTCCTTATGTAGGCTCATTCTAGCCTTACAAACCCAATTCATAGTTAAAGATTATAAGATTTGTGAGTTCAGACTCATCAGTAACATCTATTTAATAAGGTGTGATAGAAAATAGAGTAATAAAAAAATTGGATGAAATTCCACAAAAACTCTTATTATAAATAGATAAGAGAATATAATCAAACAACTTGAAATGACAAATCACTTATATAATCCAAATATACATCCAAATATTATGAGCAACTTATGCCTTCAATACTCTAGGAATTGGATGTTGGCAAAGGAAGATGATAATATACAATGTGTGCAATATGCCAACAACAAACTACGGGCCATTTTTCTAGCTTTTTAGGGTATTTTCCTTTTGAAAATGTTGTTCTTTTTACCATCGGGTAAGGAGTGCAGCAACAATAGGCTCAGTCGTTCTAGCAGTGTGAGCATGCCCTCCAGGCAGAGTCTTCAAGTACGGTTCTTTGCATCCAATAGTTTGAGCGGCAACCACCTCCTTGTTTGGGTTTTAAATGTAATGTGGATATTAGTCTTTTCTCAATCTCTTCAATTATTGCTATAGGTATGCTTATTAGAGGTGATGAAGGTCGGTTTATCAAGGGCAAATCTTTACAAGTTCAACACTGAGGAAGTGTAGCTGAGGTAGAAACTATAGGTTTGTTTGAAGCAATGAAGTGGATGAGTCATTTAGGCTATTGTCATATGATTTTTGAAACTGATTGAAAACTTGTTATTGATACTCTTCTTAGGTCTAGTATTGATATTTCAGATTTTGGTTTTTATATTTATAGTTGTTTAACTCTCCAAAAAAATATGAATTTTCCTATTTCATATGTCAAAAGGCAAGTGAATGTCTTGACTCATATTCTTGCTCAGGAAGCTCATTCCAATAATTGTCCTATCATTAATATGTCTTTATTGGTTTGTATTCAAGACAATATTTTTCTGATGCTATGATCCAATAAAACTTCATTTTAGACCTTAAAAAAAGGTGTGTGTATATATATATATATATATTGTCAAAGGCATGTATTAATGTATTTATTGTAATTTTTTTTTCATTAGATAAATTTCATTCATTTTCTTTAAAGAAAAAAATACAACCTCACAAATAGTTGTAATTACTAATAGTCTATTGTTTTTATACATAAATAAAATAATCAAATGTAACTGGAGTTAGTACTCATACCATAAGAAAAAGAAGACTTTAAATTCCAACTTCAACATAGCAAAAATGGCTCTCAATAGAGCTCCCCTCAAACCAAACCTTCCCCACCATCGTTCTTTCCACCACCACCAATCTCCCATTTCCCCAAATCTCCATCGTACCCCCCCACCTGTAGGTCGGATCATCTATTTTGAAAACTTTTCCCCCACTTGGAATGCAAAGGCTCTTTGGAATCTTTTCTCCAAGCATTGGAAAATTCGAGAAGTCATGGTCTCTAACAAACTTACCAAGCGTAAGAAATCCTTCAGTTTTGTGGAACTTCATTCTATCAAAGATTGTAGGGCTATTCTATGATATATTAACGATGTTTCAATTGGTTCTTACAAACTTTTTGGACAAGTATCTTTTCATAGCAATCCTTTTCATAGAAAGTTTGATGCTCAACAATCAGAAGTAGTTCAAAAGTTGAAACTTATGGTTACTGCTCCTAGGAACAATTCTTTTTGTGATGCTAGGATGTATGTTCAAGTCGCTAAGGGTCATTCTTCTGTTAGTTCAGCCAAGCAACCTTTCAATTTTCTTAAAGGAATATATGAAGGACCAGCAAAAAAAGGAGATTGGGTAGTCAGATATATAATAGCCATTGTTCGTGTTGTTCAACAAATTTTCTCTTTAGAAGATTTGGTTTATGTTGAAGGCCACGATTGCTTCAGTCTGGCTCCTATGGGTGGAGCTTTGGTTTTACTCACATTTGATTCTTTGGAATGTAAATCAACTTACCTGTCTAATTTTGGACCATTACTTGGACGTTGATTCTCTAATGCTTGTTCTTATGATCCAAACCTTGTTCCTATTAGAAGGTTTGTTTGGCTTTCTGTTCATGGCATCCCTCCATAGCTTTGGTGTCAACATTTCTTTTCTTGGATTACAAACTTCTTTAGTCAGTTTATTTTTCTAGGTGCTGACACTTCTTAATTGAAAAGGTTTGACACTGCTTGTTTCTTGATCAATAACACTTCAAAAGAGGTTATTAACAAGACTCTCTCAATTGATTATCTTGATTGTAATCTCACCATTATTACTTATGAGGATTTCTTTAATGGTGATTTGGGTGATAAAGCTTGTGACAATGATACTCTTGCCTCTGTTTATGGTGATTCTTCAAATTTTGATGATAGCAGTGGTGTCCCTGACAGTGTTGCTGGAGAAGAGAGGTCAAGGCAATTATTTCCTCTAATTCAAAATTGTGGGATTCTTGGAGTAGCCGAGATTAGTTTCCTAATTTGCAACAACTTGTTTTGGAAGGTAACGGTTCTTTTCAAAATTTGAAACCCACTAATCACTCTCCTACCTTGTAGACACACCAATCCACCTCAGTTAATTTTTGTGAGGTGGCAGCTGACTGTGCACGTCCCTTCAAGCCTTCTCAGTAGCTCAGTTTAGATAAGTCACCGCCATCCTTGCTGCAATGTGATTCAACTCTTACAATTACGTTGTTTAAACCTACTGAACAAGGAATTTGCAAATCGACAGCAAGAGAGCTTAACAGTATCGTTATTTCTCCAACTTCGACTCATATCCGTGATTTTTTATTACCTTCAAAATTCTATTGCAAAGTTGTTGTGTATAAAGCCATGGATGAAATCTTAGGTATTCCCTCCATCTCTTGTTTAAAGACTTGCAAGGTTGTCGAGTGAAAAGCACCAATAATCACTAAACTTTACTTGTTTTTTCATTTTGAGCACTAACCTTTGATTTTTTTTTTCATTTTAATCACTAACCTTTTATTTTATTCCACTTGTAGATCAGTAAGAGGTTTCATGTGCGGAAAATCTAACGTGACATGACATATGTCGATTAAGAGCTGACGTGGCATAACACATGTTGATTAGGTAAGCATGCCATGCATATTTATGGCTATGAAACCTCATAGTGACCTGCTGGTGCAATAAAATAGAAGGTTAATGATTAAATTTTTTTTAAAAAAATCAAAGGTTAGTGATCAAAATGAAAAAATAAGTAAAGGTTAGTGATCACTGTTGCTTTTTACCCCAAGATTGTCTCTAAAAGGAAAAACAAGATTTGTAAAGTTCCTTTGATTATGGTTTCCTTGGGCTCCAACTAAAAGTGATATATCTCATATCAACAATTGGTATTGTCTTCAACAATGGTTCTTAGATGATTCAACTTGTAAAGTGGTGGTTGCCAAAATATTAAATTTTGGTAAGTCTTTGGGTTTTGTTTTTAATTCTTCTAATGATTGTGTTACTAAAGTCATTGAGAAGATGGTTGCTAATGACTCAGAGCGTGCTAAACAATGATCATCATAGCACTTCTACCCTCTTATTTGATTGTCTTTTTTATGGTGTCTATTATTTCTTAGAATGCCTGTGGTATTGGTGGTAGGTGAAAAGCCTCTCATGTTCATAGTTTTTATCTCATAATAGAGCTTATATTGTTATTCTTTTGGAAATAAAGTGTTCTGATGTTTCCTTTTCTGTTATTCATAACTTTTGGAGTATAGGCAACATCAATTAGCTTTTTAGTATGGCTACTGTGCATGCAGCTGGTGGTATTATTTTCTCTTGGGATCGCTCTGTCTTTTGTTGCAATTGGAGTGTTGTTCATCAATCTTGGATTGCAGTAGAGGGAAGGTTCTTAGCTTCATCCTTTCATTGTTATATTATTGCTATTTATGCTCCTTGTTCAATTAACGATCAAGCTTCGCATTGGCGATTTGAGTATTTTTATTAGCACTCGCTTTAAATTTCCTTTGCTGCTTATTGGTGACTTTAATCAAGTGTGTGCTGAAGAGGAAAGATCCCTAAGAACTCGGCTTACCTTGGGATCTCGTAATTTAATTGATTTTATCTTTAGTTGTTAGTGATTAATCTTGAGCTCCAAGGTTCATCTTTCACTTGGAGGAATAATTATAGTCAAAGCCGTACTGACAAAGCTTTAGTCACTTCTTCTTGGCTCAGTGCACTTCCTGACTCTCATTTGCAATCTCTTGCTAGAGGTCCCTCTAATAATAATATCCTCTGGTTAGCAGATTTTATTATTTATCTTGGTCGCTGGCCTTTCAGGTATCTTAATTATTGGTGGGCTCATTCTGGTTTTGGTTCTATGATCAACCATTTTTTTACTAATCTTCCTCAGGTCCTCTCTATTGATGATAAGCTTTCTAAGCTTCGTTCTATGCTTTCTTTGTGGAATAGAGAGCTCTTTGGGTGCTTGGATACCTCAATTACTTTTATTAGCAGAAATATCACTTCTTTGGAACTTGTAGCTGAATTTAGACAGGTGAGTAATTTTGAGAAGACAGAGCTTATTAATATGAGATCTCACAAAGATTACCTTTCTAGGTAGTAGGAATGCTTATGGAGGCAGAAGTCGAGTGTCAACTAGTGTCGGTTGGGTGATCGTAATACTAGATTCTTTCATGTTCACGCTTCTAATAGGTGGCGATAAAACTATATTCATCATATTGCTTAAGGTACCACTACTTTCACCTTTCAATCTGATATTGCTGATGCGTTTCTCAATAATTTTTCATCCAGGTTCAACAAGCATAATCTTGTTTCGGGTCATATCATTGATCTTGGTTTGAATAGAATCTCTTCTAGCCATTCTACTGATTTGGAACGTATCGTAACTATGGAGGAGCTCCGTGAAACAGTTTGGTCATGCGGTTCTGATAAGGCTCCAGGCCCAGATGGGGTCAATTTTTTTTTTTACAAACGTTATTGGAATACTATTAAGGATGACATTTTTAAGCTTGTTGATAATTTCCTTTCAATAGGGAAGCTGCCCAATGATATTAAAAAGGCTTTCATAACTCTTGTTCCCAAGAAAGTTGCTTGTTCTTTTATGGAGGATTACCGACCTATTTCTCTTGTACATGAGCTCTATAAAATTATTGTCAAATTGTTAGCCAACAGGCTAAAGATGGCTGTGGATGATATCATCAGCCCTAATCAATCAGTTTTCATAGCCGGTGGACAAATTTTGGAGGGGTTCCTTGTTGCAAATGAAACTGTTGGCTCCTGCACTAAAAATGGGTTTCCTCGTGCGCTTTTCAAAATTGATTTCGAGAAGGCATTTGACTCCATTAAATGGGACTATATCTTTTGGGTACTTTCTGAAATGGGTTTGGTGTAAATGGTGCCATCGAATTCTTGAGCTTTTTGATTCTTCAGCATCTTCTATTCTTGTTAACGGTGTTCCAACCAAAGAGTTTCATTTTTTTAATGGGATCAAGCTAGGGTGTCCTCTTTCCCCTTTTCTTTTCTTTTTATCATTGCAGTGGAGCCTTTATCCTATCTTATTGGCAAAATGATTGATCAAGGCTTTATTTCATATATTCCTACTCTTAATAATGGTCCCATCATTTCTCATCTTCAATCTGGTGATGACATGCTAATTTTCACTAAACCTTGTCATCTGGATTTTTTATGATTGCTCGCATGTTTCGTTGCTTTTCTGTTGTTTCTAGATTGCGTATTAATTTTCATAAAATGTCTTTAAGTGGTATTGCTATTGACTATGATGTTATGGAGTCTATTGCTAGCTCTATTTTTTTGTTAAGTTTCCAGGCTTCCTTTCAACTACCTTGGGCTACCTATGGGAGCTTCACCTAATAGAATTTATACTTGGGGTCCAATTCTTAAGAAAATCCATAATAGGCTTATTTTTTTGAAAGGGGTGTATTCTTTTACAAGCTGGACGTTTAGCTTTTATTAAAGCTTGTATTTCCTCTTTGCCTCTCTATTTTCTTATTATGTTCAAGATACTAGTTTCAGTGGTTAACACTATCAATAGGCATATCCGGTCTTTTTTCTGGTTGAGTGGTAGTGGTTCCAATTGGGCTCACCGTGTTAATTGGTTAGATATTATTATGCCTAAGCATTTGGGTGATCTGGGTGTGACAGATGTTCTTTTACATAATAGAGCTTTGCTCCTGAAATGGCCTTGGAGGCTTCAACATGTTAATTCTTCACAAGTATAACATTCCTCACATTAGCTAAACTCTATATCAGAGTAAGGCTAATTATTCTGCGATTTGGCGAGGTATTACTTCTTGGCATGTTGTTTAATGTGGGTAATGGTTCGTCTATCCTCTTTTGGACTGACATTTGGGCTGATAAGGTTCCCTTGGTAACTTTATTCCCTAACTATTATTCTTTATCTGGTCAAAAAGTTGTGTTTTATTGCTGATATGGGTGTTTGGAATGATAATATTTGGTGTTTGAACCTAGTATGAAATAACATTTTTTTTTGCTGCCAACCAAATTGTTTTGGACCATTTGTTAGCCATCATTAATGTGAAAAAATCAACTCATCCTAATGGAGACATGGTCCTTTGGAAGTGGACAACAAGAAAATTATATTCGGTGAGTTCATGCTACAAGCGTTTTATGTCTATTTGGTATGATGATATTCCTGTTTGGCCTTATGTATGGTGCAATTCGGTGCCGGCTAAGGTTGAGCTTATGACTTGGTTTGCTATGAAGAACATGTTGAGTACTAATAATTATCGATTCTCTATTGGGTTGTGTGCTTTAGTTGACAATCATTGCAAACTCTATAGTGTGTTTGGCGAGACAACTAGTCATATTCTGTTACACTGTGATTTCTCATAGAAAATTTGGTCTTATTTTTTAGATTGGTGGGGAATTTCTTTTGTTATTTCTCCTGACATTACTGGACATGTTTTTATTTGGAATTCCTTGATCAGAGGGAAGTTTCAAAAGAAATTTTGGTAAGTTCTTTTTTACTCTGTTATTTGGAGTCTTTGACTTGTTAAAAATGATGTCAGGTTCAATGGTAAATTTTTTATTTTTGGAGGATTATTAATATTATTTTCTCCAGGTGATGACTTTGGTTTAAGTCCTCCACTTATTTTTTTTTTATGTTAGTTATTTGTTTTATCTTCTATGGGTATTAGATTGTGGGACAACCACACAAGGTTGCCTTTAAAAAAAAAAAATTTGTTTAGACCTCTAGTTTTTCACCAAAACTATTATTAATAAAAGATTAAGATTATAAAAAAAACCAAAAGTAATTTTTTAAAAAAATTTTAAAATCAAAAGTACTTTTATTTTCCGCCAAAGTAATAAAAAAAATTTAGTAGCCAAAAACCTGCTTTTACACTATCAACCACGTCACCGTTTAGATGTGACGGGAATTGTTAATTTTACGGGGATGTGACACCATTTACGTTCCTTACGCTATGTGATTTTTGTTACAAAAGTATTAATGTTATTATTATCATAATTAATATTTTATATTATCATTATCCCTAAATTTAGCTCAATTTAATTTAACTATACTTTTAATTTTATTTTATTTTGATTCTAATCCTTTGAGAAATTCTTTCAGAAAATAAAAGAAAAAAACTAATTTTCTTTTTTAAAAAAAAACAAAAAATATTTTCATACCTTTTCATTGATATAAAAGAATAAATTTGTTTTTTTCTTCTAACTTCTTTTAATTCTTTTCTCCCTAAATAAAGAAAAATTACTTTCTTTCTTTGTATTTCTTAGTTATTTTCTTTCCTTTTATATATATTTTTTCATATCCAAATGGGGCTTCCTCATAAATCAATTTGTTTTCTACTTCTCTATATGTTTCCCTTGAAATTATTAAATTTAACATTTCATTTTTTGAAACAAAAAAAAATTGAAATGTTCATAATAATTATAAATTGAACATTTCATTTATAATTAATATTTTGTAAAATTATATTAATTTGATTGCAAAATTTTGGGTTTTAGACTAGTCCAAGAATTTACAATTACCAATTTTAATAGAATACTATAAAATAACTAAACCCATATAAACAAATAATATAAACAAATTTGAATTTTCTTATAGATTTGTTTATGCTTAAAATATAAATTTTGGACTTTGAAAATAAATGATATAAATTAAATAATAGTTGATTTAAAATAAATTATTTATTTGATTTAATGGTCCAAATAAATACTTAAGTTAAATCACCAACACAAAAAGTGAGTCGATATTATGTCAATATCAAAAAGTTCCAAATATAGATACTTGGAGTCAAAGAAAAATAAAGCTTGTAACTGTTTATTTATCTATTTCTTAGATACTGCTAGTATTCCGTCTTTTGACTGAGAAATGATATAAAAGCAGTAGCAGACAATCAATCAGAAAGGACTCATCAACTCAACAATCAATCAAACATAACACAATAATCAATCAAAACTCAACAATTTATCAGTCAACTTAATTCAAATTCACAGTTTTTGTTTATATTTTTAGCATTTCATTAAGCAATCTGTGTGTTTAGTTTACTGTAATTTTCAAATTTTAACAAATCAATACAATCATACTTTTAAATTTCGAATTCCAAATTTTATCTTTAATTTACAATCAAAATTTAGTGAAATCCAAACAAATTGTGGTAAAGGCGTTTGGAAATCCGCTTTCGTTTGAAAAGAAGTCAGGTTTTTTACAATTGAGGAACTTATCCTCTGGCATACTCGCAAGTCTGAAATTTTATACGCAACAAGATTAGTCCTTGAACTTAGAGAAGAAAATTCAATATTGTTTAATTTTTTTTAAAAAAATAAGTTTCATTTAATTAGGGGTGGACATCATTTTGATTCGGTTCAAACCAAACCGAAAAAACAAAAAAAACCAAAATTCCATTTTGTACAAACCAAAACCGAACCGAAATACATATAAACTGAAATTTTAATTTTCAAGAACATAACCATTTTTTAAAATTTGGTTTGGTAACCGAACCAAACCAGAATTTATTATAAATATATAAGGTAATTTATAAAAAATAATTAAAAAATTATAGAATATTAATAAAATTTTGATTTTTCAGTATGGTTTGGTTTTCCAAATGAGAAAACCGAACTGAAAATAAAAAATCAGAATTTTCAAAAATTAAAACTGAACCGAACCATTTTATCAGAATTATCCAAACCAATTTTTTTTCAGTTAGGAATACTGGCCCGGTTTGATTTTGTCCACCCCTAACTGAAATAATGATTTTATTTTCTAGTAAATTCTTAAAACTTCGGGGAAATCTTTTTACCATGGCTTCCATATAGAAAAAGTAGTGTGGAAACAATTTTACTTTTTAGTTTTTACTGTATAAAATTCGACTCAGTGAGAAGTGGGCCACTGAAATCTAAAATTGACTTAAAATAGGGTCCTGTAGACCCCACTAAAAGGGCTTCACGTCTCTATTTTTCCCGTGATAAATTAACTTAAATTATTATTAACATGTTAATTAATTATTTAGTTAATTACAATTAAACAGATATTATTTGGGCAAAAAAAAATTAAACAGCTACTTCCTCCGTTCTAAACTAAGTGACTGTTTTATTTTTTAGTCTAATTAATAAAAATAAATTTATAAAAAAATATTTAAAATTATAATATAAAAAATATATCAATTTATTCATTTCGAATAATACTTTCAGAATATTATTTTTTATAATTATTTACTTATATATTTTAAAAATAATTAAAAATAAAAATTTGTCATTAATAAGCGTAATGAACAATACGAGAATAATTAATATATAAATTACTTGCAAGCATGTTCTTCTAAAATTTAATTGAGTTCACTATATCAAATGTATAAGCTTACTGTTTCAATATATATATATATATATATATATATATATATATATATATATATAAAAGTCTACAATACAATTAATAAAAAATATAAAAATAATTTTTATACAGTAATTTGTTTTTTCTTTGCTTAGAAATAGTCTAATCAATATGAGAAATAATCATGTTTAAAAGGTGATCATGATTTATCTTATAATATGGAGTGAACCTACTAAGAGTAGAGTATAATTTAATTCTCACTTATTTTAAATCTTCTCCATATGCTTAATAAATAAATAAATATATTATCATTATAAGAGCATGCTAAAATTATGCCAAATTTTATTATTTTACATGGTTATATATATATATATATATATATCATCCAAATTTAATTTCTTAATATGTAGCTTTAGTATGTCACACAGTTCACATATTTATTAAGAAAGTAAGGTTATGTTATCTTCAACTTAAAAAAATAAATAATAAGTAAAAATCAGTTTTAATAAGTAAAAATAAATTTAGTAAAATTAAATTCAGTAAAAATCAATTTTAATCAGCAAAATAAATTTAAAAAAGCCTTCAAAATCAACTATAATTAATAAAAATAGTAAAAATAAATTCAATTCAGTAGGAATCTGTTGAAGATAAGAGTGCCTAAGCTATATTTACTTTAAGTATTTACTTAGATTAATCTAATTATCTATAATTGAAATAACTGTTGATATTGACAAATGATATTTGATATTTAGAAATTACTAATTTCATATAAAAAATCAAATTATTACCATATAATAGTTTCACTTATAAATTATTATTCTATTATGGGATAATGCATATTTAGGTCCTGTACTTTTATTTTATTTTTTTATTTAATTCTTGTACTTTTTTTACTAAAATTGGATAATTATACTTTTATTTCATTAAAAATTAAGTCTTGTATTTTCATTTCAATAATATTTGCATTATTTTGATATTTAAAACTGTAATAAAATTATAACATCTCATTATAAAAAAATTGGCATGTAGGGCTGATTTATTTTATCATGCATCATAAAACGTCCCAAATAATATAGTATTAGAGATGTTTTTTATATTTTTGTCTCAAATAAATGCTTATAATTCCTGCCCCACTTGAGTTTTTCCGCGACAATTTAGGGATGAAATTTCTTAAAGATAGACAGAAAAAAAACGTCATTACTTTGTGCTAAATTGCAACGTTATATAAAAAAGTCCCTAAATACATAAAAATCTTAGTTTTGAGATAATTTTTAAAATGTCCCCCAATAATATAAAATTTGAGACGTTTTTACCAAAATCGTCTAAGAAGAATGAGTGAGTGTTGTTAGTATTTTATTATTTGAGACATTTTTGCCAATTCGCCCTTGAAATTTAATTTCTATGGTTATAATAAATTCTCTAAATTTTTTTATATAAATTATTCATTTAATATAACTAATCCTTTAACTACTAAAAATACAGATAAAATTCTTATTTATTTTATATATAAATGTATTCCACTTACATATTAATAGTTTTTTGTTTTAATAAAATCATAATATTGAGCATAAAAAAAATAAAATCATAATATTTATTTTGAAATAGACATATACTATTATTGTACTTTTATCAGTTTAAGTAAAATATTAATTTTATTCTTATTAAATATTCAATCTGTAAAACAGAAATATTCATTTTATATAAAATATTCAATCATTACTTTTATCAATTTAAATAAAAATATTCATTCTATTCTTATTAAATATTCAATCAACAAAACAGAAATATTCATTTAGTAAAAAATATTTATTCGGTACTTTATTAATTTAAGCAAAAATATTCATTATGTTCTTATTAATATTCAATAAGTAAAACATAAATATTCATTTTTATATAAAATATTCATTTACACTTTTATCAATTTAAGTAAATAGATACTATGCTTACATATGGATCTCTCTATCGTTACATTCTTAGAAGTAGACATAATCGAACCACATTAAATATTCAAACAATGAAACATAAATATAAATTTTATATAAAACATTCATTTAACACAACAAAAATATTTATTTTACATAAATTATTCATATAGTATAATTAATTCTTTAACTACTAAAAATACATATAAATTCTAATTCATTTTGTATAAAAATATTTATTTATTCCACTTATATATTTAATAATTTTTTATTAATAAAATTATAATATTGATTTGATTAAAAGGAAAATAACAAATCTAGCAATTTCCTACTTTTTTTTTTTTTTTGGAAAAGAAAGTAATGAGTTCCAAAGGAGTGGATTCCATCATAAAAAAAGAAAAGTTGAAATATTTTTTTAGGGTTGCGCACATGTTTTTTTACCTTATGCAAGCGTCTATTTTTTTAAAATGGGTCCAAATTTCAAATCTGAATTCGAGTCTACAGTATAAGCATAGACATATTTGGCACAATTTTCATTTTTGTACATATATTAGTCACAACAATATACCATAAGAGACTAACTTTCCTTTCTTCCTTTCCCTTTTCTTTTTCTTTTTCATTTTTTTTACTTTTAACAAAAAAATATTGATAATACATTATCATTTAGTGATATTAAAATTATAATCAAAATTGTAAAATATTAATGTTCACCATTGTTAGAATTAAATCTATGACTGACATTTACAAGATAGAAAATTTTCAATTAAATCTATAACTGACATTCTTTTCAATTTACTAACATAATCTATGACCTCTACTGCATCTAATAACAGCCCCAACACCAGTCATACCTTCTTCCATGGCTATACTTACATCCACATTCAGACAATACACACCAGGTGAAGAAGCAATCCAAAAAGAAGGTCCGCTTGTGGCACGAATTGTTGCTGCCTTACCTGAACCAGCATGGTTGGTTTCTTGGACATTCCAAAACTCATTCAATGAGCTAAGGAAGGGTCCATATATTCATTGCTCCTGGACCACCATATGCAGTCCACTACTGTTGCTCTTTTGATAAATATGTCACAGATATAGTTTGGCATAAAGAAGTGAACTAATATGTGATAGTGAGCCAAGAAACCAACTAATCTTATCCCATGAAGCCCATTGTATTCCCTTCCTGCCATGATCAACATTCCCCCACCAAAATTTTATTCATCATCTTCTCCAATTTATCCACCGTTGAATCTAGAATGAGAAAACTGCTCATGGTAAAAAATGGTAGAGCTTGCATTATAACTTTTATCATGACCCCATGTCCCGCCATCGATAACATTCTCCCTCTCCATGAGCACATCTTATTCCTAAACTTATCCCTCAAAAGTCTAAATGCTATTTGTTTTTATCTACCAACAACTGATGGAACCCCGAGATAAGTCCTAACAAGAGGGATGTCACTAATCTCCAATGCCTATAAGAATCTCATTCGTAGTTGGTTATTGATTGAATGTGCAAAATACGAACTCGACTTTACAGGATTCACAAGTTGTCCTAGCACAGCTTCATAAAGCATGAAAATTCTCTGTAGTTCTAAAGCTTCAATTGTATTAGCTTTACAAAAAACGAGGCAATCATCGGTGAAAAACAAATGAGACAAGTATGAGGCAATCTTATACTTGAGAGCTTTTGAGAAACCATTGCCTTTGAAATTAAACCGGATAAACTTTCTGCACAAATAATGAACAAGTAAGGCGGAAAGGATCCCTCTACTAGGAATCACATAATTTCTAGACCTATTGACAAAGAAAAAATACTTCTTACCTAAAGTTCTCAATCAGCTTATAACGCTATCATTTGAAATTTATAATTGCTTCGATCTATAATTTTTGATATTTAAAAGTTACCAATCTCATAAAGATGTTGAAATTATTACCATATACTATTGAGATTCGTAATTGCTCGTATGCATGACCTTTATCGCATAAAAAAATTAAAATTATTACCATTCAATTGCCATTTCACTTAAAAACTATTATTTAGCATAAATAGTAAGCTAGTATAAGTAAGAGGATAAAAATATTTAAAATTTTGCAAAAATAATAAAAAAAATATATAGTATACTAAAATGTATTTTTTAAAAGTCAATTTATAAAGAAAATAAAATCATATGCAAAAAAAAAAAAAATCTTCACAACAAGTTCAATTCAATTTATTAGTAAAAACTCCAAAAAGAAGTTAAAAAAAAACTCAGAAACCTATGATTACATTTTTTTTAAATTTTCAATTTATCATAAATAATAATAGAATTATATTGTAAATTTATTCAAAACATATGAATTCCTTTATGAAAAAAAATAAATTTAAACAATATTTAATAAAATTTGACTTATTTTAAAAAATTAATATGGTTTCAAAAAAAAATAATTATATTAAAAGCGAAAGACTTTTTTTTTACAACATAAAAAAAAATGACGTATCACTTAAATATATAAGAAAATCATTATAGTTTAACCAGATATCTCGAATTCGGATAGGCATATGTTTTAAAAATTTTGAGTAAAAGCTTTATTGTTCTTGTGGTCTTACCCTGCTCAAATCCATTTCTGATCTTTTTTTAAAAAAAAAAATAAATAAATATCCAGCTGTGTTTTTTTTTTTTACCCAGCCCTTGTTTGAATGATGAGCTATTGAAGGAAACCTCTTGAACTTGGTAAGGCATAAAATCCAAAGAATATGTATTATTCTAGTGTTCGAGGTTCAACTTTAATTATATATTACTTTTAAAATATATAATTAAAAAATATAAAAAAATAATATTATGAAATTATTTTTTAATACGAATCTATTGATATAAATTTTATTTTATGAATCAAAATAATTTTTTTAAAAAATTAAAAGTCAAACTTGAATACAAAAATCGAATTTGCTTAACGAACATATTTGGCACAGCATTCATTTCTGTCTGGAAATTAGTTACAACAAAATTCCATAAAAGACTTGTTTTCCTTTCTTTTCTTCCTTTCCTTTTTTCTAATTTTTTTTTACTTTTAAAGAAATATGTTGATAATGCATTTACATTTTGTGATGAATGTTAGGTGGAAATTCTTATCCAATGTAAAGGAAATGAAAGTTCACTCATGTTAAAATCAAACTTTTGAATTTGATAAATTAACAAATAAATAATATAACTTTATAAAAAATATTTCTACTAGCATAACTTTTGGAATAAAAATTTTAAATCATCATTTTACATAGTTTAAAATTAATTTAGACTTGAAATAATATTTATTAAATGAATTTAAAATGTTTGAATTTTAAGAAATTTGAATTTAATAATAAATTAAATAATTAGATAATTCTAATGTTATTTAATTATTTAAAAATAAAATTTTACAAAATATCATATAAAAAGTATAAAATTGCCATATAAAATATGATTTTTTTCTTAAATTTGAAAACCAAAAGTAGCTTTTTTTTTTTAAAACCAAAGGTAGCTTTAATACAACATAATATCAAAATTCAATATAGAAATAAAATTGATATATTTTTTATATTATAATTTTAAATATATTTTTTATAAATTCTTTTTTCATAATTAAAGAATTATATAGTAAATTAAAATTTACGAACTAAATATAATTTGTCAAACAAAAAAAAACAAAGAAGAGTAACTGAACCCTGTTAGTGCTGATTCATCTCTTTGACTTTTCATATGGTTTTTGGTCATCCATGAACGCCAAAATTTCGCTACCTGAAATTTGTTACCTCAGGCCCATTTTCACCCACCAACAAAACATACGCCCGTGTAACTCACTCTCCTAAATTCTCTCTACCATACTGTGGAAACTAATTCACGCGCTGAAGCCAATCGCGTGAGTTTGTTTTAATCCTGAGTTAAATTTTGAATTGAACAGAAATTGTAACAGAAGGTAGTTACTGTTTTACTTTGGATTGAAATTAACCGTTTTTTTCAAAACAAACTCACAGATTATGTTATTAAAAGCTGTAAAAAAGTAAAAAACTTTGACACACTGTAAAAAAAATAATAATAAAAACGAAGAACAGATATATGGATCTGGGTCAATGGCGTTTGACCATTAAAACGATAATACAGAAAAGGGTTAAGAGTGTAATTTGACATGACAGAGTTCTGAGCTATGTCTCTTTGGTTCCACTTTTATATAAAGCTCTTCACTTCGCTTTTTCTTCGTTTTATCTCTCAAGAGAGAGAAAGCAGAGAGAGATTTCAGAGAGAGGGAGAGATGAGAACGAGAAGAGGTGTTTTATATCCGAGAACAGGTTTTGGTGTAGTGAAGAGAAGAAAAGGTGGAGATTTTACAATACCGACTGATTTTTCCGGTGCCGAGGAAATGTTTAGCCGGAAAAAACAACGGTTATCGCCAGAAATTACCGGAGAAAATGACTTGTTTGATGCTTTACCTGATGATCTTGTTATTAGTATTCTTTCAAAGCTTAGCTCTTCTGCTTCTTGTCCGTCTGA
>CAOJBK011109637.1:0-14126 GCA_948294925.1 Codiaeum variegatum | reverse complement strand
GGCAAAACATCTTTAGTAATCCTAGGAATTTAATGACATCTTTTTGAAATAGTATGCATAGATTGTGAATAAAATAAAAAGTTTGCACTAAATAATAAAAATAAACAAGGAGCTTTGAAAATAATTTCATATTCCACTGGTTCCTATTTTGTGCAAAGCATAATAAAATCTAAAGGAACTATGAATAATGCCAGGAGTCGGCTGATGTTTGTGATTAGTTGAGTAACTGGTGGTCGGCACCACAAAGTGTTTACCTTTGCATCAAAAGGTTAATGACGTAGTCAGTTAAGTCAGGCTCCTTAAAGTGAAAAAAAAAGTGCATGTACTTAAAGTTCAAATTTCGCATGACATGTATGTTATTTTCAAAAAGGTCGAGTTGGTTGCTAAGCATGAAAATATTTATTTGCCTGATTTTAACATTCTTGCATAAAAGAAGTTAGCTCATTAATTTAGCTTGAATTTTATTTCTTGGTAATGCTATAATATCATTGAAATTGTTAAAATTGAATTCTGAGTTTAGAATTTGGTTAGCTAGTTAAGAGAACATTGACCTTGATTTGTTCGAATAGTTGAGTGAAAGTTTGGTTTTATATAGCTTGAATGAGAAAGTTAGATTCTCTATGCATTGTCATTATTCAGTTTTACTTGAGGACAAGCAAAGGTTTAAGTGTGGGGAAGTTGTTCTGAGTAAAATTTTATATGTTTTCCCCTAATAATTAAGTATGTTTTTATCTAAAAATTACATTTAATTTGTTTATTAAGTGTTGATTAGCAAGAATCAGGAATTCATGCAAATATGGAATTATCGGAGTTTAAAACGAAGTTCTTAGGGAGTTCTAAGGGAATTATGGCTATATGGTCCATGCTTAAGGCAAAAAGGTCGTGCAAACACCTTAGACTCATACGGTGCACAGTGTTGAAAATTTTCATCTGCATAAGGTAAAGGCATCCGCATGAGGGGCCCCTGCAAATCCATTGGTGCAGTGTCATTTTCTAGATTGAAGTAGTCATCTGCATGGGGAAATCACATTCACGTAGGCTCGTGCACATCCATTCAGGTTGTGCTGATGTAATTTTCTGGCAACATAAATATGTGCTTTTAGATTATTTTAGGGATTCTTAGCCATAATTTTCAGAGAATTTAGAGATAGATTCTCTAGTTTTTAGGGTTTAGATTCAATTTCTTCATAGATTTCATTCCATAGATTTAGTTGATTTTCATTGGGATTTTGCTTGTAACCAAGATTAAAGCTGAAATTCGTCAAGGGTATTGAGAATTTCTGCAATTCTCTTGAGGTTTATCTTCTTAACTTTTCAACTTTAATTCTTTTGGGTAATTTGTGTGTTAAAAGATTAAACATGATTTCCCTTGAATTCATTATTAATTTTTGAGTTTTAAACCAATCATAAGCTAAATTCTTTATTGTATAGAGATTGAACATGAAGTAGTCTTAATATAAATAATAGTAATTGGATTATTTGATTGTGTTAAACTCTTGCTTGATTGGATTGAATTAATGATTACAAATAATTACTTGATCATCAGTTAATTTAAATTAGGGTTTGAGTGATGGAGCGAGAGTGAAAATCTAAATATGGAATTATTCAATTGAGATTCTAAAACGAAATAGGAATATAAGTTTTAGTCTTAAATTCTTTGATTGATGCATGTTTTCTATAGATTACTAATATGAATGTGATAACTAGTAAAATAAGTTATAATTGAATGATTGCATTGAAAATTGGATAATTTAACATAATTCATTGATTCAATTGCTTAGATTCATAGAAGATGGACTATGGATTATAAAGATCTCTAGACTCATTCATATTATTACATATAATGTATTTTCATTATTTCCTTTTGTTTACGTGTTTAATTTACTATTCTTAAAATCAAACAAAAAATCCTTTTTACTTTTAATTGCACTTTGTGAAACAAATTAATAAGCCGACGTTAGTTCTGTGGGGATTATGACTTTGAATTCTCATTCTATGCTACAATAGCCCGTATACTTATAGTTGCTATTGGACAATATAATTTGAGGCGAACAATATTCTAAAATATTTCATTAAATCCATATGAAAAAAGTCTAAAATATCCTCTCTTTTTTGTTTTAAGTCCTCCATTTGTTTTTCAAACGTAACATTTTCTAAAATAATTTAAAAAATTTTGAAAAATAAGAAAATTAAAAAAGAGTAATTTACTTTTTAGTCCTTGAGTTTTGGTTCTAAAAAACATTCCAGTCCCTCAATCTTCAAAATACAATTAAGGCATTATGCATTTTCATTTTGTTAACAATTATGTCCTTCCATCATTTTTTTTTGAATTTTTCATTAATTTATTATTAAATAATACATATATCATCCAAAATATCTATTTTTTAATTCAACTTTATTATCTTTTTAAAAAATCGCTCTTCTATCTTTGAAAATGGAGGAAAGGAGAAGAAAGATTTTTGAAAGATATGATAAATTTAAATTGAAAATATGAATATTTTGGATAATATATGTATTCTGTTATAATAAAACTTTTAGATTAACATTTTTTTTAAATTGACAGAAGTATTTAAGTGTTTACGAAATGAAAATACATTGATACTTTTATTGCGTTTTGAAACCATAAGAAACTAAGTATTTTATGGTCAAAACTCTTGGACTAAATAGTAAATTACCTTTTAAAAAATGAAAAATTAGAGAAATAAAAAATTTTAATTGTTTCCCAAATTTATTTTCAATTTAATAAATAGAAAACTTAAATTTAAAAGGATAAGAGATATTTTATACTTTTTATACAAAATTAATAAAAAATTTTGGATTTTTGTAAAATTTTGGCCGAAAGACTTAGGCTATATTTGATTCATAGTATAACCAATGATAGAATACCTATTCCACACATAATAGATATTCCATACTTTGATTCAAATTTTAATCAAAAAATTACGATTCCATAAAATTGCTATTTTTCAATTTTGTGGAATATAAATTCGATGAAAATTTGAAAAATTGCTATTTCATATAAGAAATCATAACTTATTTTTCTACTATTCTCTATTATTCACCATTTCTACATCATCCACCACCTACCACTATTATCATCACCCACTGCCACCACCACCATTGCCACCTCTGCTACCACCACCCCAATTACTAATCATCATAATCACTATACACTACTACTCACCATCATCATCACCCCTACCGCCACCTCCACTCCCACCATCACCCATCATTACCACCATTGTCTCTATTTACATACATTATAAATATATTTATATATGATTATAATAAATAAAAATAATTATACTAATCTAACGAACCAAAGTATGAAATTAGAATTATTTAGGAATAACTAGATTATTCTTACTTATTATATTCTTTGTGATTTGGTATTCAATTTCACATATATTCTATTTCATGAATCAAACATAATCTTAAGTGTTGGCAAATTCGAACTATAAAAATAAAGTGGGTTTAGTACAATAGAAATAAAAGTATTAATTTAATCAAATATTACGAATTACAATTTAACCTATTTTTATTATTATTCATATAATCAACTTTTCAATGGAATACCATTGAGTGCGATGAAATCATTTCAGTTATATATAATAACTAGTGAAATATCTGCGCGATGTACGAGTTTAGAATATATACATCAAATTTTAATAAATATAATATAAAAGATGATAGGTTAATAAATATTACACATGTTATCCGTTGTTTGGTAAAATTAAAAATTAAATGTTCCAAATTAAGTACTTAATAAAATAAGTTATATAATTTTTAAATTATAAAAATTTCTAAAAATATGATCACTTATTACATTCAACACAAATTTTAAGTAAAAAATTTTAACTCATCATTTTAAGTAGTTTTTTATTTAATTTAAACTTTTAACTTAAAGTTATCAAATTGACTTAAAAATGATTAAGTACTGAAAATTTTAAATTTAAGTGCTGAATATAATTAAGTTAAGTTATCAAATATCAGTTTCTAGAACGGTAGTTAAATTAAATAATTTTAATCAATTTTTTTTATTAATTTATCTCCCTTATTTATTTGATAATGACCTTAATTTTTATGACAATTGGTAAGGTTGTTATTATTTTTATTATTGTGGAGTTTAATGTTAATATATGTTTCATTTTTAAACCACCATATATTTTCCTGGTACATTAATTATCGTTAACATATTCCACATTTAATATATAGATGCTCTAGTTATATGAAATGATGAAGATAGTCTCTTTAATGAATATATATAATTGATAAATGTGGATCAAGTGTAAATTTTATTCTTTATTAGTCTCTTTAATTATTACATATAATTGATAAATGTGGATCAAGTGTAAATTTTATTTTTTATTTCAATTTTTTTGGTTAAAGATAAATTAGTAAATATCTTAAAATTTTGTGAACAATTTTGTAAATAAACTTTTATAGAAAATTATGAATAATTTTTAAATTATTTTGAGTTTCATAAAACATAATTGAAAATAACTTTTTTCATAAAACATGAATTTTAATTTTTAAGAATCGAAATCTATAGTGTATATCCTATTAATTATAATTATGTGTATTAATAATTAAGTTGCATTATGTAAGAGCAATATTTTTTTAAGCAATCATACCACATGATTCTAGGGCTTTGATTTTCTTTCTGGGTCTAACCAAGTGGGTTAACAATACTTCTTTTTTTTTCATGATATCTAATCCGTATTTTTATTTTAGCCTAAAACAATTACTAATTTATGTATACTTATTTAACATATGAATTATTAAATTCATATATAATATACTTATTTAACATATTAAGGGTAATTTACTATTTCATCAATGTGTTTTGACTCTAAAAACACTTATACCCTTGTATTTTCAAAACTCAACATAAATATCACTCTATTTTATATCTGTTAAATACTAATAACAAGTTAAACCCACATAATAATCTCTAAAAAAACAACCCACACAAAATACGAATTCTTTCAACTTCCAGTTAAAGAACAAAACTCTTTCAATTAAAAGTATCTCCTCCATTCTCTTAACCTTAAAAATCGTGTAAAAAGATTGAAGATGTGAGAGTCTTTGACAAGTTGAGAAAAAGATTATTGAGGTAATTGTTTTTAGCACTATTTTTATTAGTTTCCTTATATATAAATTGAATGAAATTTTATTTTTTAGTTAAATGTTCATTCCCATCTTTTGGTAATGATCTTATTATTTGAAACTAGTTATTGGCTTTGTCAATTTAATAACCATTTTCACTTTGTCCATTTCCATTTGTTAATATTTGTTAAAATTGATAATCATTAGTGTCAGAGGAAGAATGATGTTTTTTTTTCGTTTTTAATGGACATATGCTGGCTATTAATTTTGATATTTTTTTTTAAATTTTTAATGTAAAATTTAATTGAAACTAATCATAACTTTTGTGTTTGGCCTTCATATGCTTAGTTTTCCTTATTATATGACAGTATTATGTATGCACATTAGGTGTTTGATCAAATGTTTGTGTGAACTTATGGACCATATTTTAATGATTTATTATCATTATTCACAAATATTGGTATTTATGAATTTTCAGATAGATTTACCTAATGAAAGTATTCCTACTCACGGTGTAATAGCTGAAGTTGATGAATTTGGATTAATGTAACTTATTGAGTACATTAATCCTTAGCCCCATCTTGCTTTAAACCCTATAATTGTTGAAAGTGCAACACTTGAGCAATCACACAGACAACATGGCAATGTTATACCACTTCCCAATGAGAATGACCAACCTAATATGAAAAGTAAAAAGAATTACATTCTAGGTTCAAGGATATGGGACTCATACTTCAATGAGGGTAATTTTGAAAGTGAGAATATTATAGGAGTTGGTGGAAGGAGAGGAGGAATTAATGTGAGGGGGAGGAGTGTTGGAATTAGGGGTAGAGGTAGAGTGACTGCAAGGTTAAAGGGTATAATTGATAATGTTAATATTTCACACCAAAGGGTAGGCAACAATAGAGCTAGAGGTTGTTTGAGTGCAATGGATATAAGGCATAGAACCACTGCATTTGTAAATGAAGAGGATCCTTATGATAAGCTTCCTCTAGCATCAAGATTGGGGAGAATGAACAATATAATTGAAATTAGTGTTGACATGGTGAGTCATGAAGGCCAAATTGATGATGATTATGGTTTTATTAACTCTAGAAATGAAGATTATGTTGCGAATGAGGAAAATGTGGAGACTGAAAGCAACGACAGTAGCAATTTGATGTTTCAGAGGCAAATGTCAATGTTTTAGATGATGATATGATTAAGAGGCTTGTGAAGGATGATAAATATGGTCTTAGTAGCATAGAATCAAACACTTCTAGGGATATTTCAGATTCTAAAGAAGAACAATTGTTGCCTAGTGATGGAAAGAAAAAGAGAAAAAAATTAGACCATTTTAAAGATATGTATGCAAACCAATTTGTTCCAAAAGAAAATCAAGAAATCCAGTTTCATAAGGAGCAGGTTTATGAGAATGTTGAAGCTTTTAGAGAGACATTGAGAGATTATGAAGCTAAGGGTGGTCACAAGTTGAAGCTAGTGAAGAATGATCCACTTAGGGTCATAGTTGTATGCAAGGGGAATGGATGCATATGGAGGATACATGCATCTATTATGGGAGATGAATGTACCTTCATGGTAAAAATATTAAAGGATGAGAATTTGTGTGGGATGCTGCCAGGAAACAAAAAATGCTTGTGCAAATAGTAAATGGATCATGCAGAAGTTAGGTGATCAATTAAGAGTTGACCCTGAGATGAGCTACAACCTTATACGACATGAACTCTCAAAGCATTGGGGCATTACTCCTGATAATTGGCAGTTTTTAAGGGCTAAAATTATGTTCAAGGAAGAAAATGAGGGATTATTTAGTGAGAGCTTCAAACAACTTTCGACATATTTTTCCCATTTGAAGAAGTATAATCCAGACACATTTGTGAAGCTTCAACCTAAAGAAAGGAAAAATGAAGATGATTTATTCATATTTAGTAAATTATTCATTTTTTTTGGTGCAATTAGAGAGGGATTCAAACAAGGGTGCTGGCCTTTTACAGGGTTAGATGGATGTCATCTTAAAGTCCCATATGGAGGTGTTTTTCTATTTGCTATCACCCTTGAAGGGGATAAGGGAATTTTACTCCTAGCATTTGGAGTTGCAGATATTGAATGTAGGGATAGCTAGACTTTTTTTTTCTTGATTGTTTATCCTAATATATAGGGTACTGATGAAAAGCTACTAACATTAATGTCTAATAAGGAGAAGGTCAGCATGCTATATTTTTCTTAGATTAGTTTATGTTGCTTACATGTCATTTCTTCTCAATGATTAAAATGTATTTGTGGTTGATCATTTTCAAGGTTTGGTGGAGTCTTTAAAGAAGGTCTTTCTTAATAGTCGCCATAGATTTTGCTGCAGACACTTATACAACAACTTTCAAAAATAATTTATGGGCCTTAGTCTACGGAAACAATTTTGGGCTGCAGCTAGAGCTACACACAGTAAAGAATTATGGATTGCTATGGATAACATCAAAAGGAAAAAGGATGGGCAACCATACGATTGGTTGTTGAAGAATCCACTATCTCAATGGTCTAAACATGCACTTTGGGAGGAAGCTAAGAGCGATCACTACACCAATAATATGACAGAGAGCTTTAATAGTTGGGTTAGAAAATTGAGATTTCTCCCAATAGTGAAGATGATTGATGCTGTCAGAAAAAAAAATGTATGGCGAGGTTGCAACATAGGTATGCGAAATGTAGCCAATGGGAAGTGAAGGTGTGTCCAAGGACATTGAAAAGACTAAATGTATTAATAAAATTCTCAAGATTTTGCAAGCTCTTGCCTTGTAGATACGATGAATTTGAAGTGACTGAAGGGCCTTTAGCATTCAATGTTGATTTGAAGAAAAAAACATGCAGTTGCAATTGGTGGGAAAATTCTAGTTTACCATGTAAGCATGCTATTTTATGCATAGGGTACAAAAGAGGTACCTTGTAAGATTATTGCCATGAGTATTACAATGTAGAAATGTATAAAAAGACATATAATGGCATAATCCACCCTATGCCGATGGGAAATCTTGACGTGGGTGAAGATATGATGAAGTTGTTACCTCCTCCATTAAAGAGAGGTGTTAGAAGGCTAAGGCTTGGTAGAAATAAAGAAGAAGGGGAACTAGATCCTACCAAGAGTAAGTTAAGAAATAGGATGGTTAGATGCAAGAATTGTGGCAATCTTGGGCGTAACAAAAAAGGGTGCCAAAGAGCTCCAATTGCAAGGGTTGGTATTATTGTATATATTTGACACACATAATAGATAGTGTACTGATTTTTTTTCATGTAGGAAAGACAATATCAAATAAGGTTAAGACAATGATAAAGTATAAGGAACAATTCACCATGTTTTAGCAGACCTCTAGTTGTAAGAGTTGGTGTATTTTTATTTTTCCTAAATATATAAAAATATAGAATTCCATTTTCTAATTATTTTGGTATTTCATGTAGGAAAGTCAAGAGGGAAGGACACTAAGACAAAGTGAGAGGCCGAGGAACAATCGAGTAGGAAGCAGCGAAGCTATTGCCGATGTCCAAGAATGAGATATGCAACATTCACATATTTTGTTTAGTATAGGATCAGTCCAAATTAAGATATGCATAAAATTTGGGGTTTTGTTTTTGTCATGTGCGTGCTTATTGAGTTTCTTTTTTGTGCAGATTATTGGATAATTTTTTATGCAGATCACGAGGTTCTTTTTGTGCAGCCAATTGGGTTTCTTTTTGTTCCTTTTGCATAAAAATGTTATGCTACAGTCTCTCAAAAAGAGGTGGGCTGAAGTTTGGTAGTTTTGTGTAACTAATTGAATTCTTTTTGGGATATGGTATAAAAGTGGTATACATGGTTAATTGATGTAAATTTGGGCTAATGGTATTCAGATCCTATGCTCATATGTAATTGAATAAACATATTGGCTCAATGACATTCTAGTTTTAATTTCTATTTGTTGGCTAATGTTGAGAAATTTGCATGTTGTGTATTTCATTTTATTTTTGGTATATGTATTTGAGTTGAACTTTTACAAGTTTTTTTCGCCAAACTTGAACTTTCACAGGTTATTAAACTTGAGAAGTATCAATTTTATTACAAATGGATATTTTAATCTTTATTAAATTTTATGGTGGATACTGATATTTTGATATTTTGCTTGGTTATTAAAGTCATTATATGGTGACTATTGATATTTTGCTATTTTCACAAGTTTAACATTACAATCTTATTACAAATCACATGCTACATACAAAATGGATTACAATTGATAAAAACTTGATTAAAAATTAAAAAGGATTACAATTTCTATTGGTGGTGCCATGTACAAAATGTTAAGTTACTCCTCTTTTACCAATTTAAAGTGCTACATACAAAAGGCAATTCCAAAATGATCTCTTAGTCATGTCCTTACCCACCCACTAACATATCAACTACATAACTAAAAGTCCATTTACTGCACATACTCATTTTCACTTTGCTAATTTATTGAGCACCATAATAACTAATATGAAGAGGAAAAATACATTGAATACGAACAAATATATCAAAATCTTCATATAAACAAGCAATCCATCAATTCCTTCAATTTTAGCAATCAATTTTATATTTTCTTCCTTTAAAATCATAAACCCATCCTTCAAATCCCCAAGAGCAACTCTAAAAGATGAGCGCAAATATGGTTGGCTATCCACTGTTGGATAAGAAGAACTTGATCTGAACGTGTCTGCTATCTTACACCATCCCAAGAATGATCCACATATCCTAGCTTGGCAAAAATAGTATAGCTTATTTTTATTATTTTCAGATTCTGATATTTTAATATCAGCTCTCATTCCATAATTACATAACTTGTTCAAATATCTACCTTCCCATCCACTATCAGCTCGGCTTGATGACGACATCGTCAAGTATCTATTTGGTCACTAAAGAAATCTAATAAAATGACAAAGAATTTAGGTGGAGAATTTAAAGAGTAGGAAATAAAATTTTCAATATCTAATATACATAAATTAGATAAAAATAAAAGAAATAAATTTTAATTACCTTGAGCTAACTCAGAGTATGGAATCTGTATGAAATTTCAGTGCATCCTTTCACATTGACAGAAGTAGCGTGCTTATAAAAGAGAGATGGTCAAATTTGGAGGGAATTCTGTTTCTCTAGTGGAGGGAAAATTTAAGAGTATTATTGGTATTATAAAATTTATTTTATGTTAAAAAATTATTTAAAGAATCCATTAAATGAAAAAATTGAAAAATATAGATGAAAAGATGTTAGTGTATAACTGATGTAAAATAGAGTGTTATGTATTAAGTTTTGAAAATATAAATGCTTAAGTGTTTTTAAAGTAAAAAACACGGAGGAAATAGTAAATTACCCATATATTAATTATTAAGTTCATGCTTATTTGACCTAAAAAAAAGTTCATGCATTTTTGGATTTTTTGCACAATTATCTAATAATATACTTATTTAACATATCAATTATTAAGTTTATCTATATTTGAGTTGTAAATTATCCATAATTAATAAGAGTAATAATTCTTTAGTCAACTTAATTATTTTTTTTAGCCCATAGTCAACTTAATTATTTATAAATTGATACATTTATTTTTTAAAAAAATAATATAAAAATAATAAATAAATAAAGAAAATTTGTCCAAACAATAATAAATACATTCACTTATATATATTAGCTTATTTTACTAATTTATGTAATTTTCTAGCCCAGCCCACAAATAAGATTTTTCTACTGAAAAGAAAAATCAACTTATTAATAGATCTTTCTAGAAGCAAAAGAAACTCTAGACGCCTCGAGGACCACCTCGACTCAAGACTACGGTATTTTAAAAAACAACACTGAAATACCATAAAATAACTAAATTAAATTTTTTAAAAAATTAAATTATATATGCACAGTAACCCTTATGACGGGCTTGTTCTCAAAATAAAAAGGCAAAGTTGTGGTATTGGTCTTTCTTATTTCTCCACGAGAGAAGAGAATTCTGGAACGGCAAAAACCATCTCTCTGCCCTCTTTCATCGTCCTTGTTTCGCTGATTTTCAGGTATTCAATATTTCATTACGTTTTTCCTTTTAGATGTTTTGATACTGAATCTGGCTTTCGTTTTCGTCTGTTCTGTATCATCATATTTTATAGATCTGTGAGTTCTTATTCTAGATTTTGGCTGATTTTATTCTCTTGATCTTTTCGAATGTACTTGTAGATAGATTCAGCGTTTTAGATTCAGGTCTAGACTGCCTCTTCTTTTTTATTATTTATTTATTTATTTTTGAATAATTCTCTACTTTGATTTGATAATCATTTAGTTTTTGCTCTACATTTTTAACAATTTTTTCTACCTTCAAACTAATAATTTTATTTTTCTAGCTCTGTTCCATTGCAGTTGGATTTTTTTTTAATGTTAATTGATTATATCATTCCATGCACTAAATCTTTATTTATGGAAATCAGGAAATCATGCGCTCTATAATTGGTTGTTTACATAGTAGTGCAATTGATTTATAAATTGTTGTTGCAGGTTGTTTGGGTGATATTGGACTACATCTATTTATCCAATAAACAGAAATGAGTGTAGTTGGATTTGATTTTGGCAATGAAAGCTGCATTGTAGCTGTTGCAAGGCAAAGAGGGATTGATGTTGTGCTTAATGATGAATCCAAGCGTGAAACTCCTGCCGTTGTATGCTTTGGCGACAAACAGCGGTTTATTGGGACTGCAGGGGCTGCTTCAACTATGATGAACCCCAAAAACTCCATATCTCAGATTAAGCGGCTAATTGGCCGTCGATTCTCCGATCCAGAGTTGCAGAAGGATCTCAAGTCATTACCGTTTGCTGTAACTGAAGGTCCTGATGGGTTTCCTTTGATTCACGCACGATACCTGGATGAAGTGAGGACATTTACACCAACCCAACTTTTGGGGATGGTTTTGTCAAATTTGAAAGGTATAGCTGAGAAGAATCTGAATGCAGCAGTGGTGGATTGCTGCATTGGGATTCCAGCCTATTTCACTGATCTTCAGAGAAGGGCTGTTCTGGATGCAGCCACAATTGCTGGATTGCATCCTCTCCGTTTGATTCATGAAACCACGGCTACAGCACTGGCATATGGTATTTATAAGACTGACTTGCCTGAGAATGAACCTTTGAATGTTGCTTTTGTTGACATTGGACATGCAAGTATGCAAGTGTGCATTGCTGGATTCAAAAAAGGCCAGTTGAAGATATTGGCCCATGCTTTTGATCAGTCCTTGGGCGGTAGAGATTTTGATGAGGTTCTGTTTCATCACTTTGCTGCAAAGTTCAAAGAAGAATATAAAATTGATGTTTACCAGAATGCTCGGGCTTGTCTTAGGCTTAGGGCTGCTGTTGAAAAGCTCAAGAAGGTCCTCAGTGCCAACCCTGAGGCACCTCTGAATATTGAATGCTTAATGGATGAGAAGGATGTTAGGGGCTTTATAAAGAGGGAGGAGTTTGAGCAGATTAGTATACCAATTTTGGAACGTGTTAAGAAGCCTTTGGAGAAGGCACTTCAAGATTCTAAACTCACAGTTGATAATGTCCACATGGTTGAGGTGGTTGGTTCTGGCTCTCGTGTACCTTCTATGATCAAAATATTGACCGAGTTCTTTGGGAAGGAGCCTAGGCGTACAATGAATGCTAGTGAGTGTGTTGCCAGGGGTTGTGCTCTGCAGTGTGCTATTCTTAGTCCCACATTCAAAGTGAGAGAGTTCCAGGTAAAGACCTCATTTTAACTTGTTTCTCATTCTCAACTGTTCCTGTGGTGTTTTTCTTTTTGGACAAATTTTCTGTGGTGTATTATGGCTGCATCTTCTCTAACATGACTCAGGCATTTCTTTTTGTATTCATGTAGTGCTAGTTTTGTACTTGAAATTGTGCCCCTGGGGAGCTGGTTTCTTATATTTCTAGTTTGGATGTAATAATGTAAATTTTCCTGTAAAAAGACTTGTATTGTTAATCAAATTCTTTAGTTGGCACTAGTTCTGTATTGCATGCAGTGTTTTTATAGGAGCTACCGTGCTTTCTTCTAGTTTGCAATATAGGAATTGGCAGAATGTCCCTCCCTGGTGCACTTAAATTTGTTCATAATATGGTTCGTTGTTGCATTTGCAGGTTAATGAGAGCTTCCCATTTTCTATTAGTTTCTCTTGGAAAGGTGCTGCTCCAGATTCTGTGAATGGGGGAGCAGATAATCAGCAAAGCACTATTGTGTTCCCCAAGGGCAATCCCATACCTAGTGCTAAGGTTCTGACGTTCTACAGGTCAGGGACATTCAGTGTCGATGTACAATATGCTGATGCAGGTGAACTGCAGGTGCCTGCTAAGATCAGTACATATACGGTAGGTAGTTGGCTTTCATCAGTCATTGATTTGTAATCTATGTTTATTTGACCTTGTTTTACATTTTAATCAAGTAACGACTTAATCATGTTATGCTCTTTTTGCAGATTGGACCTTTCCAATCTTCAACAAATGATAGAGCAAAAGTGAAGGTGAAAGCCCGCCTAAATCTGCATGGAATTGTTTCTGTTGAGTCAGCAACAGTAAGTCTTTTGCCGTTCTGGAGGTAGTATTTTTAGATTTGTTTATCACGTGCCATTAAATTTTACCCCTCCTTTATTGCTTGTGTCAGCTTACGGAGGAAGAAGAGGTTGAAGTTCCTGTCACGCAAGAGCCAGCAAAGGAAGATATCAAGATGGACACTGATGTAGCTCTCAATAATGCTGCTGCTCCTAGTTCCAATGAGGCTGATACAAATATGCCAGATGCACCAGGAACTGCTGATGCTTCTGGGGTTGAGAATGGTGTTCCTGAGTCAGGAAACAAGCCCACACAAATGGAAATGGAGACCCAGGTATGTCAGCTGTTGTATGAGACCTTAGTTTCAAATTTCATCTAAGATGTGTATTAAAACTAAAGAGAAATCACAATTCATGCCCTTGAACTTACACCTCTACTTACTATCTGTTTTTGGTTCTTGGCTGTT